>CM060955.1:118362158-118519658 GCA_030765055.1 Mantis religiosa | reverse complement strand
TAATGCTTCTAATTTCAATTTCATTTGGTTGAATATAAGTATGAGGAGATACTTGTTTGGCATTTTGTTGTAAATATTTCGATTTTAATGATTTCCTGCCCTAATGTTTAAACAAGGAAACTTCATTTGTTTTAATGTTGACCTTTTCTTTTAGGTGCCCCGAGTACTAAAAATGAAATACAATATTAAACTGTCGTTATGATTTGTTGGGAATAACCATCCACGAGGTTCAATTAAAATATCAATTAAATATTAAATTATTTAGAGATAACAGCATAATTCTTTTTTAAACTTCATATCGAAAAATGAGAATTTGATCTCGTTGTTGAATTAAGATTAGTCTTCAGTGCAGATGCTGTATGTGGGGAAGGAGTTTCATATCGAGTTCATGCTAGAAAATTTGCATTATATTTAACTGAAAGGAATGCTTTTGGTATTAACTTTAGAAAAAACTTGGAGCATTTCGGTGTTAGATGAAACTCTGAATTTTACAGTTCACCCTTATTTTCAATCCGTAGTATTTGGCCTGTCCAGAAGAAGCAGTGCAGTAATACCATACGATACAAGTTATAAGCTACCTAACAACTGTACTGTCAAATTGTAAATTGAGTAAAAAATAATCAAACCATCCAACCACTCTTATAACATTTTGAAGGCCACCAATTAGGGTTACTAACGAGTTACAAAAATCACCGCAAAAGATCATCCATTACCGAAAACTTCATACGAAGTCGGGTAAGACTGTTAATGCAAATAAAATAGATTTTTCACGTAACATATCATGTAAAAGTTATGATTAATTTGTTCCAACCAGCCAAGTCTGCTGGAAGAAAACAACAACAAAAAAACCTCTTTAATGGACTTTAAGGGTATAACGACCCCTCAGAGGATGAGCTTTTCGTAGTTTCCCTAAGTCATTAGGCGTATACTGGAGTGGTTATGCTCATACGTGACTTTCTTGTCCATTATTTCCTTCATCATCTCTAGTTTCAGAATTAGAGGAGGAGGGGAGTGTATTCGACGTGTTGCAGCTGTACGGTGGAGGTGCCTTTAGCAGGGGTTTCCCCTTGATGATTCGGAGAGCTCATGGGCCCAAACTCTGGGTGTTCACTGAGGGGAGCTTGGGAGTTCACCTTGGGATGGCATTAATCGGAGTTGAATGTCTGCAACCTGGAAACATTAGAGACCCTGTCTGCACTTACGGACCAGGTCTGTCAGGTCTTGTTGCCCTAATAGGGCTCTCTTTCATCACTCTTTTCCATGGGTCACATATTAACAACAATATGCTCCTTTGGTCTATATGTTTCCGACGCCTCTCTTATGTATAATTTTACAGTTTACTACCTTTAAGAAAATAAAAAAAAAAAAAAAAAACGATGGAACAAAGAAAGGAAATGTTTTGTTGTAATTTTACGTCCAATGTTAAGTCATATCGGACGGTGAATGAAGTGGGGGAAATGATGCTCAAATGAGTCCGGGGTCCATGGAGCTTAGAGTTACCTGACATTCATCTTTAAGGATAAGAGAAAACCCCGGAAAATAACCTTATCCAGGTAACTCACCCTGATCGAGATTCGAATTTGGGACCTCTTAAATGCGAGGCAGACACGCTAGCATCTACGCTACCGAGGCGGGCAAAAAAGTAAGAATAAAAAAGAAAGACAAAATAAAGAGACCAAGGAAGAAAACAAGAAGAAAGATATACATAGAGACAGAGAGAACAAAAGAGAGAAGGGAAGAAAAAAGGAAGAAAGAAAAATGGAAGAAATAAAAAATAAAGTAAAAACAATGAAAGAGAGGAAAGAGAAAAAAGAAAGAAAAAAAGACAAGGATAACGAAAGAGAAGAAAAGAACATCGAAGAAAGAAATAGAGAGAAAATAAGAAGAAAAAAAAAGGAAGTAACAAAGAATGAGAAAAATAGAGAAAAAAGAGAGAAAGAAAGAAGGAAAGAAGGAAAGCAGAGAATGAGAGATTAAGGAGAGAATGAGAGAAAGAAAGAGAAAGATAGAAAGAAACAAACAAACAAACAAACAAAGACAGGAAGGAAGGAAGGCGGGAAGGAGGGAAGGATTGTAGGAGGGAAGGATGGAAGGAGGGGAGAAGGAGGTAAGGAAGGAGGGAAGGATGGAAGGAAGGAAGAAAGAGCATTCTGTTGAATTATCTCCGTCTCACATATGTTTAAAAGTTAGTTTTAGTTTTTTCTGCATATGTTGAAAGTTTTGAAACATTTCCAAGTACTTAATGATTGCAAAGAACCAAGTTTGATGTTGTTAAACATTTGAGTTCTTTTAAGTATATTGTTCATAATAAATGAGAAGATTCGCCTTCTGGTGCGCCTCGTTTATTTTAAGGACCAAGAAGTATTAAGGATGTTCAATATGTACTCTACATTTCCTTCTCTGCCAGTACAGAAAGGTCATTCAGTGCAGTAAACAGGGTGATGAGAAAATTAAGAACTAGGATGGTTCAAGAGGTGCTTCAAACTTGTGAGAAGGTGTCAGTAGAAATTGAATTCTAAGAAACCTTCACTGTTGATCTCATAAATTATGTGCTGTAAAACAGTCTCGAGTATTGGTTTGCTGTATATGTAAGTTATTGCAGGCAATAATATTATATTATCTTTTACCATAATGTTATTCTTGAAGACAATTAATTAATGGAGACTATCCCTACTTACATAAAATTTAGTCATATATGAAAGATTAAATTATAATTTAAAGTTTTACTACCATTGTGTTTTCCTTAGAATGGTAGCACTAAATTCTGAAGGTATGACGTTCCCTCCCCACCTATAAAGCTGGATACACCCCCCTTTCCGCACGGAGGAAAGTATTCATCACTGGTCAGAGTTCCTGCCTAACAACCCAGATGGCCGAGGTCGTTAAGATATGGACTTGTAAGTGAGAAGTCTGCAATTCAAATCCCCTGGGGTCTTGTTCTTTGACTGAGGCAATATCCAGGTTATCCTCAGCCTTCATAACTGACACAATCCATACTTGGACCTGAAGCTTAGGTGGGAAGTCTGCAATTCAAATCCCCTATGGCCTTGTTCTTTGACTGAGGCAATATCCAGGTTATCCTTAGCCTTCATAACTGACACAATCCATACTTGGACCTGAAGCTTAGGTGGGAAGTCTGCAATTCAAATCTCCTATGGTCTTGTTCTTTGACTGAGGCAATATCCAGGTTATCCTCAGCCTTCATAACTGACAGATTGCATACTTGGACCTGAAGCTTAGGTGGGAATTCTGCAATTCAAGTCCCCTATGGCCTTGTTCTTTGACTGAGGCAATATCCAGGTTATCCTCAACCTTCAAAGCTAACAGATTCCATACTTGAACCTGAAGCTTAGGTGGGAATTCTGCAATTCAAATCTCCTATGGCCTTGTTCTTTGACTGAGGCAATATCCAGGTTATCCTCAACCTTCAAAGCTAACAGATTCCATACTTGGACCTGAAGCTTAGGTGGGAATTCTGCAATTCAAATCTCCTATGGCCTTGTTCTTTGACTGAGGCAATATCCAGGTTATCCTCAACCTTCAAAGCTAACAGATTCCATACTTGAACCTGAAGCTTAGGTGGGAATTCTGCAATTCAAATCTCCTATGGTCTTGTTCTTTGACCGAGGCAATATCCAGGTTATCCTCAACCTTCAAAGCTAACAGATTCCATACTTGGACCTGAAGCTTAGGTGGGAATTCTGCAATTCAAGTCCCCTATGGCCTTGTTTTTTGACTGAGGCAATATCCAGGTTATCCTCAGCCTTCATAACTGACAGATTCCATACTTGGACCTGAAGCTTAGGTGGGAATTCTGCAATTCAAGTCCCCTATGGCCTTGTTCTTTGACTGAGGCAATATCCAGGTTATCTTCAACCTTCAAAGCTAACAGATTCCATACTTGGACCTGAAGCTTAGGTGGGAAGTCTGCAATTCAAATCTCCTATGGTCTTGTTCTTTGACTGAGGCAATATCCAGGTTATCCTCAACCTTCAAAGCTAACAGATTCCATATTTGGACCTGAAGCTTAGGTGGGAATTCTGCAATTCAAGTCCCCTATGGCCTTGTTTTTTGACTGAGGCAATATCCAGGTTATCCTCAACCTTCATAACTGACAGATTCCATACTTGGATCTAAAGCTTTCCTCCTCAAATTTCCTTTCAATATTTTCATTTAATTTCATACACCACCGGTAACTCCATCTCATGTGGTACCGTAAGAACGGCTTTAACACTATTAAAATAAATTAATTCCCGCTCATAAAATTATCTGCCATTTTTTAAGATTTAAATTCAAGCCTTCTTCACGATGTCAGCAACAGTGTTTAGGGAAATACAAGGATTTTAACTCGTGGCTATATAAATGACAAATGTGCTGTGGGAAAATAGTCACCTACTTGGAAAATAGACAAACTTCGATTCCTTAAAGTGTACGATATACTTTTCACGATATACTAAAAATGAATGTCATTTTGCATCACACCTTACGTACTTCAAAAATTCCAAGCGTTTTTCTATAATAGAAAATGAAGCTATGGCTGTGTCAACACAAAAACAATTCACTATTTATATCCCCCTCCGTTTCTGATCCGATGTTAACTGAAAGCAGGTAGAGTCATCATTGTTTCTGTTTAACAGTTGGACTGGACATTTGAAATAAAGGTAATTCTTCCAAATACTTTTCAGTATATTTATGAAATGTTTATGTTTTTGTTTAATGAAACCTGACTGGAATTTTTGGAAGCGAAGCTATTTCAGTAAAACTGCTAGAACGGTGATGTTCAGAAATAAATATGAAGTAAATACAGATACTAAACTTGGCATTCAAGTCGGTTTTCGAGGAGAGAAAGGGAAGATTAATAAGGTATTTCCTGGACTTGATCTAATTGCTTATTAGTAAATGTTAAACACTTTTTCTCTCTCAGAAACAATGGTACTAATTTTTCACAAAGTTCTCTGTGAGCACCTGTAATCATTTTCCTTTAGGAAGATACTGGATCACTGGCATTGAACGTTCCGCTCCGATGCTTTTGAAATTAAAAACTTCTCGACCGGAAGTCCGCCAGCGATTGTTCTCACCTGTATTGTGCACTGTAGGATTACAGTGGTTTTAAGGAAGATCAACCATTTCTATCTAGCTAACCGCTAAATGCCCACGTTTACGTGATCTTACTCTCCACCGAATTCGATCTCCATGACCGTACTACCAGGTTGGGTTCATTCATTCGTTCATTCATTCATTATCTTTTGAGCGGATGAGCCATTTAACGCATACCTGAGGGTTATTATTTTTTTCTTTACCTCTGTGTAGGATAATGCTTTGTCGTAATATAGGTCGCTTTATACCTAATCTTTCAAAGAGTGCCGACAAACCAACAGAGATATGCCGTTTGGCATTAACCATCGTAATACATTTCTGTGAAACGGATTCATGAGATATTATTTTTGCTAACATCACTTGATTTCCTTAAATATCATTTATGAATGTGTTGATATTAACTGTTCTTAATTTTTGCTTTTGTGTTTGTTAATTAAACATCTCTACATACTCTAATATAAATTAGACAAAGAAATATATAATACGTGAATAGTAGAGTATAAATCAATGCAGAGAAACTTCTTTAAGCCCAAGGCTAGAAATGTACCGAGTAAAACCATGTCCTTTGGGCCTATGTTGTGATAGTGCTAGCACGTACACGAAATATTAAGAAAATATATATGTTTATATTGACTGAACTGTTACGTTGTGTTGAACATCAGGTGTTTAAACAAGATGAAATATTTAAAGCTACTCGTCAGCAATTATTATAACTGTGAATAGAAACAAATATGAAAAATGTTAATTATTTTTATGCTTCGTCCTGATTTTGGCAAACAAGAAATCACAGCACTGGAAGCAAATTGTTTTTGTTTATTTTTCGCTCCTTCTTCCCTATTATGAATATAAACTGGTATAACTAAAGGGTTAGCAGGTGTAAAATTATCAGGATCTCCTAAAATATAAGGTTTCTTTAAAGCTAAAATAGCTAAAACTACAAATAAAATAAAAAAATCTAAGAACATCCTTAAATATGAAATAAGGATGACAAGGAATTTTATCAATGTTTCTATTTACACCTCATAATGTTTAACTCGTGTAATAAACCACACATTATACAAAAATGTGTAAATAACATCAAAGTTTATTTGTTTATTGAAACTTGTAGTGCACCAACAGTATAGGTTAGTAAATTATTAGAATTTCTAAGTTCATTCTTACTACAACATACTGCATCACAGGCGGTGAATTCTTAGGTAAGAGCCCACCTCGGTAGCGTGGTGGTAGCATGTCTGCCTCACGTTCAAGAGGTCCCGAGTTCGAATCTCGGTCAGGGTGAGTTGCTTGGATAAGGATTTTTCCGGGGTTTTCCCTTATCCTAAATGACGAATGTCGGGTAAATCTAAGCTCCATAGACCCCGGATTCATTTGATTATCATTTCACCCATTTCATTCATCGTTGGAGGACGTAAAATTAAAAAAAAAAAAGAAATTAGGTAAGAGGTACGACCAGAATTGGAGGGTAACTTAGCACCACAACTGTAGAAGATACTTTGTACCTATGCCCCTGATAGAGCACCTCCAGGAGGGAAGGGTATAGGTGAGAGGAAGGAGAAGGTGGTCGGACCTAGAACACATGGCACCAGAGTGCACACAGTTTAAAGATGCGATTATCCAGTGGCAACTCCTTCCACCAGCTTCCCTTCCTCATGCAGAGTTACAAAAATCCACTGTATGCCCAGGATTCAGAGAGTGTACCAAATGTTGAAGAGTTACATACAGCTTCTTCTTCCCTGCCATGCAACGCCGACAGTTTTAACCCCCAAATAGCCAAGCAGGACTAAAGGTAAATTGAAAAGACAAGTAATTTGTAATGATAAGTGAGTTGAAATAGAGGGGTAGGACATTTTTAGGATGCAATTAACTTTCTCAGCAATGACGTTGTGATCCAATGAGGCAGGAAGGTCAGCCGTTGGGTTCGAACACTTTTTATTCACTTCCTGAATACGAATCGGACACTTTCCGTGACGACGTACGCTAGTGATTCATAAAATAAAATGATATTTTTAGAGCAATTTTGCAAACTAAACTCTCCGGGTTAAAGTTGAGGTACCTCACCGGTATTTACCAACTATGCATACAGAAAATCCTGGTAAAAACAAACTCAGTCAATGAGAACAATTCTATGAATCACTGACCTACCGATTAAAAGCTCATATGTACCTTGAAGCAATCTCGCTCGATGATTCATCATTTGGATGTATGCAATCTTTGTAAGAACTGAACAAAAACAAGACGCACATCTCCCAAATCGGAAAGGTCAGGCATCCACCTGAATTCAACAAAGGTTAAATGTATTCACTTATTTTAAGCTGCAAACAAAGGAAGATATATTTTACAAGGCAAAATAATATTAGTGATGGTTTGAGCTTTTCAATTATGATAAATATTTTTACAATTTCAAATTTGTGTTCGGATTGCAATTTTCAAAACATTTACCTGTGCCCGGAGTTATTTCATACTATAATTTCTTATATAGTTAAGAGAATTTTCTGAGATGTTCTGCAAACATTGCTATACAAAGTTTAGTACAACGTTAAACGTAACTATTTTTAAAAGCTTTACAACCGAAATATTGGTTGGATTGGTAAAATTTAAATGCCTGACACATGGATAAAATGGACTGCAATTGAGTGCTTGGTACAGATATCTTACACCAGTTCAACAAAGGCAATAATTGAGAAACAATTAGTAAGCAATTTTGTAAAGAATGCATTGAAAAAGTAAGTAAAAACACTGAATGGTTTGAATTTCTAAAATACGTAGAAATCAGGCAAAGCTCACGGAAGGATTAATTATAGTCGTGCTGCTGGAACGGTTACCATGGATTTATCTTTGTTAACAGAAACCTCTCAGATAACGCACTGATTCTTGTTGTAAGAGTGAAAGGGGTACTGACGCACCCCTCGTTCGTGTGTTTAACACCAATGAACGCATCACTTCAGTCAATGGAGTTCGCAGGAATCACAAATGACAGATTGATGTCCACTCCACGTGGAGTAATTAGTGCGTTATCTGAGAGGTATCTATTACCAAAGATAAATTCATGGTAACCGTTCGATCAGCGCGACTATACCGAGCATGAAAACTTTATAGAACACATCTCCACAAACAAGAGTGTTATAAAATGTACCTAATCGCAGAAATTGTAATTTAAATGAAACAAATTGCCTCTCATTTAATTTTACAATTTAGAGCATCAGTTAAAAATAGACGTATACCTTAGGAGGTATAAACCACAGAGCAGATCTAGTATGGCCTAAATACCTAACATGAGGTTTAATAGACATTTCTAGGGGCATAGATCTCAATTATATGATCAACCAAGGGATAAATTTGTACAATAAGCCATAGAGGCTTCACTATATGGGTAGGGAATAAGTCCCACCGTTTATCCTGTAGCAGATATTTTATTATATTATATTTCAAAATATAAGTTTAAAGTAAAGCAGGCTATGAGAATGATACATAAAGGTTTAGAATTTGTGTAGCCATGGCAACGCAGTAAAGAAATTGGAGTTTTTTCAAGAACCAGGTCTTCTGCAAGGAACATTCGTAGAGGATAGACGTACATCAGCGTTACTCTGCAGGTACGCATATAAGGAGTTATAAATGTACGCATTTGTGTAATACATAATAGACGCATTAATAGCTGACGTGCTATTAATTTATAATTAGTATTTTGCATCATTAGTAGAAGCAAAGGCATTTATCAATAATCTTTAAAATGTTGTAAGAACAAGTATCGAATTGTATATATGGAATAAAGTATTCTTCTTTGGAAAAGTATGATTGAAAAGTTAATCAATCAGTAGCAGAATTGAATAGTTCTCAACTCCGAGACCACGACCTTGGGTGCAGAGATCAGCGCTCGAGAGCAGCCGTGGTAATTTACAAGAAATGTTGCTAGAACTTCACCAAAGGTGAGAAATCCATCATCACCACCTTCATCTAAAATAAACCGCTACAACCCCTATGTATAATAATCAGTGGCCTGACTTAACAATATAAACCATATATACAAGTTAAAATAGCTTCTTATATATAGCTTGAGAGTTTATTCGGAATTTTTTCGCAATTTATTATTGTGAGAAGTAGCATTTAATTTAACATTAAAATGCAGAGGTCAATGATTGTTCTAATTCACCGAAATAGGTGGCACCGAGGTGTGTGTGCGACTCGCATTCGCTTTCTCAAGAGTTGCTCATATTTGTCAAGACGTTAATTACGGATGACTCTTACAAACTTTACATGATAATGGAAGTCGCTGTTCGAGGTACAAGGTATCTACTCCGTTGATTAACCTTTAACCTTTTGTTTTAGATTTGTAAATTTACTTAGTGGAACCACATTCCGCTCTTCTAAATGCTCTAACGTCCATTACTTCTATTAAATTTCTCTGTTTTGTAATAAAAAAATCTAGAATTTGTTTTGTCTTTTGAATCCATGTACTGTATTCTTTGTGTTCAAAAAAACCATTGTATATTTTTAATGTAAGATTGTCCTGAAATAAGTCTGTCTCCCATTATCAATTTTAACATCTTCTCCATAGTTTTCAATAATGTTACTGTTTTTCTCGGTTCCAACTCTCGCATTTATGACTCCCATAAGTATAATTTCCTTTCTTGCTGATATTTCTTCCAATACATCTCTTAGTGTATTCTATAACTGCTCTTTTGTGTTAATGGGTGCCAGAAATAGGGAAGAGAATAATAGAGTGAAGAAAATATTTGAATGCTTAACTCTGTTTTATGGAGCAAAAGTATCCTTCTGAAAACCAAAACATTGATATTCAACGCATTGGTACAGAGTGTCATGCTGCATGCATCAGAGACTTGGACAATTGTTAGACAGCAAGCGAATAGATTATTGTCAACTGAAATGGATTTCTGGAGACGAGCACCCAGGAAATCAAGAACTGAGAAAATTAGAAACACCAGTGGTTTCGTCCGCGTCTACCGTGCAACTGGCCCTGAGTTCGATTCCCGGCTCTGGGGTTGGCGATTTTAAGTCTGCCCTATCCACGCCTTCGCCTCTGTCTAGCACATGTGAAGTGTCCCCTATGCCCAACGTGGTTCGGAGTCCATGGTATAAGCTGTAGGTCCTCTCGCTTCATCGTCTTCAGCTTATCATTGGAGGTAATGGACACCGCCCTCTGGATGTCTTCACCTGAGAAATGGAACCGGTCATTCAAAGGTCAGGCGAGGTTACCCCGAAGGCTGCCGTGTAAGGAGTGTTGGTAACTAACCAACCATATTTTGAAAATAATTTAAGAGAGATGGACGTATCATAAGAATGCAAAATGAAAGAATACCAAAGAACATAATCATTGGAATGGCAGATAGAACGGCCAAGGAGAAATGGGCGACCCAGAGAGAAGTTGATGGATGATGTTAAAAGCAGCATAAAACAAAGGGGACTGCCAGGCAGGGATGCTGAAGACCGGGAAGCTTGGAGACTAAAAAGCCCTGTGTGTGACGGGAAACCATTGTATTGTGGATCAATTCCAAAATAAATAAATAAAAAAACTGTTTACTCAGTATTGCAATTAAAATATATGATTCTGACACGTTCACTTTTTAGAACAGGGAAGATAATATAAATCTTTTGGTTTCTTCTCCCTTCTCCAAAAATAAAAGTATGACACTGAATCCCCTTCTAAGCAAAAATAATGCGAATTTTAAATGGGGTCTTTGGCATCGAGGCCCCTAAACCTGGTTTTACATTTTGCAATATCTCAATGAAAAACCACCTGTATGTTTTCCAGCTTTTAAGCCAATTGCAAGTAGGTCCCCAGCGAATGAGCAGCTACGTTATGGGTTTCACATCTATGTAGCTTTGTGTTCTCTTTTATGCCATTTTGGATGGGGATTGTAAAGGAAGAAAGGAAAGGTCTTCCTTGTTGCACGTATTGTTTATTGTCTGTATATTTATGGTAGGCGAGAGAAATCTGCGTGTAACACCTGCACAAGTTCTTTTGTGTGTGAGCAGTGCAGGTGTGTAATCCCGTATAAAAGTGTTACAAGATCAAACTGAACTAACAACACATTTTCCATGCATAGAGGCAATTACTGCTCAATGGAGGTGTACTGCATTTTCATACAATATAAATCATAGTGATTACAATTTATGTGACTAGCCTATGAACTTCTCTTACTACTGTTGCAGTTCGTACGGCTTTTTACAACCGAGAAATCATAGAAGATAAACAAATTTTACAGGAACATCTCAGCCCATTCATAGAAAACTCAGGACACAAGAATTTGTAGCCCAGATATCTTAAACGTATTGTATATATTTTAATCAAAAAGTTAGAATCACTTTTAATAGGGAAAGAAAGGAAACTTCTCAATACAATGCGTACTTAGTGGCATAAAATGTTTTACAAATCTTTATATCACATACTTAAAGCAATGCATATGTGAAGTATGAAAAATATATTATCGAAAGTTACAGTTATTACACATAATAGTTATGTTTCACCATTTTTCAAAACTCTTTGTTTATTATTTTTCCAACACAAATGCTCCACACAATGTATTTTTAAAACATATACTTTCAAAATTCAGGGTTTTCAGAAAAAATGTTTATGAAAAGATATATTTTATCAGATATTTATATAAAATCCAAAGTATTATGTAGAAATCATTACGTTTTGCACTCCCCAAAATTCTCGGTTGTTCAAAAGTTAGTAATTTATATTTCCAAATGGACCATTCTTTTATAAACTGACTTACTAATTAATATTCCTTATTGATCTTTTGAGGGACAATGCAACAATTTTAAAGCAAATTTTAAAAAACACTGCATCGGATGGAGCATTTTGAACATCGATAAATGCTGAAGAAAAAAATTCACTAGACACCAAAATTTAAACTTCGATATGCCAGTTAACAAACATGCATCTGTCCCATTTGTAGCTTCAAGTAATTGGAAAGCCGCGCCGTGGCACAGTGGTTAGGCCACTCGACTCTCACTAAACCACCTGGGGTTGATTCTAGGCGACCGCATGTGAGATCTGTGGTGGACAAAACTACAAAACTGCGTCGGGGTTGATTTCCTCCAGCTACTCCCCCGCCGTCTCATTCCATCTTCATTTTATGTATCATAGTAAAGACCGGAGAGAAGTGCGCTCGCATGCGATACAATTTAGCTGGACACAAAGTATGAATGACGTCAGACGTACAGCACGGATATCAAAGTTGCAAACATCGAAAACGACGTAACGTAGGACTCTGCGAACTAGTGAAGCATTGCCTTTCAATTGTGTGCAGAAGCGAAAAGTAGCATAACGCGGCTGTTTTGTTTCCTCTCTCTGTAAGGCAGTTGTCATGGTCAGGCTATACCTACCTGCCTTTGTTTACATGTGTGACCGATAACAGTACAGTACATGTGCAGTATACCTATGGAGGATCGCACACTTCTCCGACCTTTAATCATCAGTGTCTTCTTCGTATGCAGTAAAAGCGGGCGTTTAACACTACAAAAAGTAATTGGCAGTTTAGATATACCAAGTGAAAAAACTCAATGTGTTTTCCTGAAGTTTGCACTTCATATTGGTTTATTATGAACAAATTAAATATTTTAGTGTTTAAAATGTTTGGATAAATCACGGATGCATTGCTTTAAAGTTATTTTTTAGTCATTCTATACTCTCTCTCTCTCTCTCTCTCTCTCTCTCTCTCTCTCTCTCTCTCTCTCTCTCTCTCTCTCTCTCTCTCTCTCTCTCTCTCTCTCTGACTGACACACGCACGCGCGCGCGCGTACGCAACCGCGCGAGCACTGTTTTATAAAACTGGTTTGTTTTCTTTCCATTAAGTGGAGCTTCAGTTTCTGTACTGTTTCCTTCTTCTTTCTGCTGGAATTATATCAAAATGTGAATGGAATATAAGTTATATTTTGGTGGAAAAGAAAGTAAAAATTCGTCTTATTACTTAGATATTATTCTATAAAACTGTTTTGCGAGAAACCCGACGGTCCTAAGTTTATTTATCGGCAATGATAGCCCAGACGTTTCGATTATTTAGCATTTGCTTCGTTAGGTGTCCCTTTTGGGGAAAATAATCACGATAACCTATAAGAGGGACCCAAGATTTGTTATATCGCGGTTTCATAGCAATCGCTTGATAATTTCTTAGATGAAGGGCAAAACAGGAAATACAGACGTAAAAATACATAAAAAAGAAGAAAATAAAGAGGAAAGAAATTTAACTGCTGCTTTTTGCTTTAAATGCAGCCTTTTGTCAGACATGTTATCATGAGAAATCTAATATTACCCTACAGTCTGATTTTTAAAAGAAGATACGTGAAGGTCATCTGTTTCTCTACGTGGGTAGTGCAATGTTGCCCACCAGATCCCTTTTTTATCCTCTCAACACTCGAAACATGAACAAGGGTTCGAGTTATCTTACCTCAACAAAAACGTGCACGCCTAATCTTTATTAGCCTACTTTAAAAACAAAATTAAGTTGTTCACACATTCACAGACTTTTTAGGGTCTTCACATGTGAGTTCCTTTAAATAATTGTTTGCAATATTTAACTAATTAATATTCCTTATTTACCGTTATTGTTGCTATGCATCGTAAATTCATATTCCCGCACTAGTGCGGTATTTCTCCGTAGAAAGACATATACGCGATGCACGTTCTAAAATATAACATTTATCTTCAGTTATATTAAATAATATTTCAGCTAATATCTTAACTACTAAAACTGATATTCATATAAATACACATAGTGCAAAAAATTATGTGCAACATACATGTGGTAAGCACATAATGGAATCTCGAGAATTGAGAAAACTCGGTGCGAGCTGCTCGTTTTTTCAAACCTTTCCTCGTTCCGTATACATTAATATCGCAAAATACTATTTTTAACGATTTTGTTAATTGACATGTTCATATCAACGCCGCCGATATCCCGGAATTTTGACCCACAGGAATTCTTTCACGTGCAAGCATATCTACTGACATGGGGCTGTCGCTTTTGGATAAAAGGAATCAGCTGTTCATTGATAAGGAGCAAACTCTCGTCTTCCTGTTGGAAGAATTCTCTAAGAGAACAGACAAATTCTCTAGCTTGACTATGCAATGTAACAACCCAACCGTAAGCTGAGCTTTGCCTTGGGCTCTGATACCTCGGTCCACCTCTAATCCTACCGCCACTACATCTTGCTTCCATAAAAACGTATTTTAATTGTGTTTTGAGAAAGTAGGCTAACAATATACAGCGCAACTAGGCTAACTGTTTCCCACATACAACTAGCGATAACTGAGCTGCGGATTTTGTGACTCACCCACTTCACCAGCGTGTCCAATCTGGCAACCTTTGTTTACTTTACCATAGCAACGACCTTTCCTTCTTACCCTTAGCGTCCCTTGCCTGATGACCTTCACGCATCTTCTTTTAAAAATCAGACTGATAGATATTTATATATAACCTCCGGGCTCTCACTAATTACATGTTAACTTGATGCTTCTGTACTTTTAAATCTGAATGACACCTTTCAGGGGTCAACTAGACAAAAAAAGTTTCAAACTTTTACCAAGCGAGATGGATCGGACTCATTCGGTAAGTCACATTTTAATTCCGTGTAAAAGTAAATTAATCGTTTTTCTTTGTGCTCCTCATCATTAGAGGTGAGCGTCACTTACATGAGGAGTACCTATGGAAATGGTGCAAACTGAGTCACTGACATGTAAAGTACATGAAGTAACAGCGTCATCGCCCTGTGAAGTGCACCAAGGAGATGGTGTAAACTGCGTCACCGGCGTGTAGGGTACACCAAGGAGTTAGTTAACATTTTTGTTACAATTTATGGGCATTTTGTGCTAAGAAATTAATGCGTTTAGCTTAAGTATGTTATTCTCCAGCGTTGCAAGATATAATATAATATAGACTATAAAGAGTCAACCACAATTGTTGGAAAGTAAGATCTCGACGAACGCACATATTAAATTTTAATTGTAAATATATACGAGGCATGTTTTTTAAGTCAGTGCCGTTTTGCGATTCCGCCGCCGCAGCGCTATGGTCGGCGTTCCACGCATGCGCGCTGGTTACCTACATCTCTTGTCTACGCACTGACGCCATTACAGTCTGATTCTTCATTGTATACGTTGGTTACTGAGTGTTTAAGATGCCTCCGACAATCGTGAGTCCCACAGATTGTGAAGTACGGGCTGTTATACGATTTCTTAGTGCTAAAGGCGTAAAACCGATCGATATTCATCGTGAGATCTGTGAAGTTTACGGACAAAACATTAGGAGTGATTGAATGGTAAGGAAATGGGTGAGAACATTTAAAGATGGCCGCACAAATGTGCATGATGAAGAACGGAGTGGGCGTCCTTCGATCGTTACTGAAGATTTGGTGCAGAAAGTGGACGAAAAGGTGAGAGAAAACAGACGCTTTACAATTTCATCATTGTGCGAATATTTTCGTTAATATTCTCGAAGTGTTTTGTATCGCATTATGACCGAGAACTTGAAGTACCAGAAATTGTGTTCACTTTGGGTTCCGAAAATGTTGACGGATTTGCACAAAACCCAACGTTTAGGCAGTGCATTGACTTTCCTTGAGCGGTACCACAGTGAAGGTGAAGATTTTTTAGACCAAATTGTTGCTAGTGACGAAACGCGGGTGGCCTACGTCACACCAGAATCGAAACAACAATCAATGGAATGGCGACATGCATCATCACCCACAAAAGTGAAGTTTAAGCAAACAGTTTCTGTCCGGAAAATCATGTACACCGTTTTTTGGGACAGAAAAGGAGTATTGCTAGTGGAGTTTCTGCCTCGTAATGAGACAATCAATGCAGCGTCCTATTGTGAGACATTGAACAATCTGCGCAGTGCAATCCAGAACAAAGGACGTGGCAAGTTGAGTAAGGGTATCGTTTTGCTGCATGACAATGCCCGTCCACATGTGGCTAATCGGACCAAAGATCTCATCAAATCTTTTCAATGGGAAACTCTAGATCACCCTCCATACAGCCCTGATCTGGCGCCCAGCGACTACCATTTGTTCCTGCACTTGAAGTAACACCTGGGCGGTCAGCGTCTTCAAGATGATAACGAAGTCAAAACAGTTGTGATACAGTGGTTAACACGTCAGGCGGCAGAATTTTTTGAGGAGGGTATTCAAAAACTGGTGCCACGTTATGACAAGTGCCTCAATATTCATTATGTGGAAAAGTAGATTAAGGTACAGGCTTTCATGTAAAAATAAAATTATTGCGATATCTATGCACGCCTTTTTTTATAAATTCCAAAACAGTACTGACTTAAAAAAAACATGTCTCGTACTATATCGTTTTATTTATGCGTCAGAATATAAAAGTCACACATAATATTCAGTTCTGTAGTTATTACTCGACAGAGCGTTGAGGCGTATTGACCTTCAGGTGACCAGCGCTGTGATCGTCTCTTATCGGGTCTTATCTGGTCGATTAGAAGTGTGAAATGTTAGTAAGTTGACGTACAGTAAGTTACGAAACACAAATAGAGCAATTGGAAGCTGCGTGTGTCTATATGATTTTTTCTGGCGCCTGTCGATGTATGATACATTGCTGTCCAGAAGACATGATTATATCTGAACAGACTATACAAACACTGGACTCGCCGAGTATGTGCAATAAGCTGAGGTAAACATCTTTGTGTTGTGAATTTTTCCCGATACGCTTTCTCGCTTTTCCATATAGTAGCTACGAACCATGATAAGGTAGCTGGTACAAAATGCAATCTGATACTGAATTATGCATGTACATATCTTCTGACATTCACATCACTTTCAGTTGTGTGTTACACGAAAACATTATTAAGTTACTTATTATTAGGGGTAGTGATATTCAGCATTTTAAAATCAGATATTTAGCTTTTTGATTTATACATTTCGCATTGTGTAGAATTTATGTATTTTCAATTTAGCATTTTATAGCATTTTGAAAAAGCTTAATTTGAGTTACCTTTTTTTTTTAAATGATTAACATTAACATTTTTATATGAGATTTAAAACACATTTATGGAGGGTTATTAATGACAGTGAGTTAAAAGTGCATAAAATGTCAATTTATTTTACATTAATATAGGTTAAAGCAATACACAGAAATATATGTAGAACAAACTGATACAGGCTAAAGCATACTACATGAAACAAAAAAGATAAATCCATACTGATGTAAAAATACCACAATAAAGAGAAATTGCACAAAATTGGCCTATGAACATATTTCAAGATTCTGTTCTGTCATTTGAGTCCTCATGTTTTTACAATCAAATTATATTTACAGTTGGTAGGACCCAAAATGCATCGCAGAGCAATTGTGGGCAATGGTGGAACAATAAGCTAATTTAGCGGGAAGGGTTGCTTTCCACATTTCAGAAGAGTGGTCACTTAGTTTATAACTTTCTAAACATGCAAAGGTTCCGCAGACTCTTCAGTTAAGTTTGCAGAAGAAAAAGCATTGTAAAAAATAATGTCTTGGAAAATCTTCGATTTCGCATTTTGAGTCAATTTCGCACTTTATTGCGATTTATCGCATTTCCGAAAAATCACCACCCCTACTTATTATGTAACTAACCGAGTAGGATGGCTCAGGCGGTTTCATCTGTGACCCGCATGCGGGAGGCTCGGGTTCGATCCCCGTGGCCGGCCTACCTGACCCACGGTTTTTTAGAGGTTTCCCGATTTGACAGATAGGTTAATTACATCCTGTCCCTTCATTTCAGCTCTATTATCGTTTCACATCAACTCTCATCTGGTGCCCTCTTTCAGGATGGCTGTGCGCTGCATGGTAGGATGATATGCCCTTCGTAAAACTCCCTCCTCCGGTAAGGCGGTCTGCGGTCTCCGAACCCGTTCTGGTAGGGCCGTTTCCGGACCACAGTAGGGTGGGATGTCTGTTGTACTGGTCTACCGGGGAGTTTTCAACTGGAAAGTGTAGGGACTCTCCCCTCTACACTGTCGTGGCTCCTTCGGATGGCCACCCTCTGTCTCCTCTCCTCTCATCCTTCATCCCGGGGTGCCCCACTTGGTGGCATAGGTACAATAGACCATCTCTGTACCTCCGTGTCGAATCCCCTCCGTAGCGTAGTCCTGTCCAGTCTGAGTTCTGGGTCTCTCAGGGGTTGAAAAAGTCTTCAAGGCAGGGCAGGCGGTTGTTCGAACCCCACAGGGGAAGTTAAAATTTGTAGTCGTTGGGAACTTTGTTCTCACTCTTCTTACTACCATCTGGCCATCCTTATTATCCTCTACCTCATCCCTTCCTCCCAAAGGGCGTCCCTCAGAGCCATAGGTGCAACAGATTTCATTAGTTGAGTTGCTAAATCCCATATCTGAACCTTGTCATAGTATACGATATGTGTTAGGTTCCAGCTAGAATACAGGTTATTCTCCTTTTTGATTAATATTTTAGAACACACAACATTTATAGCCATTGTATACAATTTCATATGCTTCTTATGTGCCTTTGACCAGAATTCATATTTGAACCTACATTGCATTGTGGCACACATTTGAAACCCAATGCGCAAAACGTTTCCAAGGGAAAATTAAATGCAAAGAAGTTTGTTTGCTTGTTTTCTCCCTTTCTCTCTCCCTCTCTTTATTCCTTTGCGTTTAAAAGGAAGGAAACTGAAACGCAAGTCATAAACTGTTGTTCAGGAAAAAGCGACGCTCGAATCCGCTTGGAAATCACTGGCATTCGGGGCATACCTGTGCCATTGTTGAATGGTTTGGGAAGCTCCTTGTCTTGTAGACAGAGGGGCGCCAGAGCATATAATAGGGGGAGGGGCGGTAGCAGAGCCGAACCGAACCAGGCTAGACAGCCTGACTGTCAGCCGCGAAATTCCAGCGATGTGACGTTGCGTGACGCAATAGACTAGGGACCGCATACCGAAGTGTCAGGAATTTGCATCGTGCGATACAATAACCTCGTTCCCACGCTCGAACCTCGACTATAGTATAGATTTGTCGCTATCCGATTGCTAGTTCATTACTGGAAATGAATTTCTGTTAGGAAAGAAAATAATTTGAAATATGTGGGCACGAACTATAGCAGAATTTATGTTCATGAAATGAACGTTTTAAATTGCCTCCTGAATTTAAATGGTCCCCACTTTGATATCTAGCGTAGAAATATTGCATTTCACTCATAAAAAATTGATAAGTTTCAGCGAAATTGGGGACTGCTGAACCCAAGAACAGAATTTCATTAAAAAAAGAATTAAAAAAAAAGTGCCTGTGGATATGTATGTATGAGAGAGACACAGAGTGACATAGAGAGAGAAATTAGGTGGTCCTAACAATAGGTTACATAAATAAAACAGCTTATAATCAATTAGACATCTTCAAAGGAAGAAATCTGAACATTTTGAAGAAATGCCTCCACCGCAGACACCCATTGACATCGAGATTTACATTTTTTATAGATTTATGGCAAGTAAACTCGGTGATGGTCTTAAAAAATAGAAAAACTGAATGTCTTACAGATTGATTTATGTATCTGTAAATCATTGACATTTTTTCTTCCAGCATTGACGAATAATTGCAGTGCACGAAATACACATTTTGTGGAAATAAAACGACAAATTTCTGCACACATGTGTATATATTTCATATTTGTAAGGTTTTATATGACATGGTTTGCTCTCCGAAAAACGGCATCAAGACAGTTTGAAATTTCTTCCCAAGTTCTACTTTAAGGGTACTAGGTAATCAAATTGATAATTTATACATATTCTATAAAATCAATTTAATAAATTAAAATTGAATATAATCTGAAATGTCCCAAGTAATGAAAATCTGAGACGTTTAAACTGTTTTAAATTCTGCACATTATTTCCCAATAGTATTCTTCAAAATCAAGGATTGGATTTTTGTAATATTAAAACCCATCCCCGACTAAAAGAGTAATAAAACAAAATTTTAATTCCCTCAAAGTCTCCTGTTTTAAATTTACAAAATTAATAATTCCAAAAGCAGTTATACTAATACCAAAAGATTCTTAGATCTCTTTTCAATTTTCAAAAAATTCATACCTAATAAAATTCTGAAAGAAAATGAACAAAAATTAGACTATTCTGAGCATTATAAAAAGGAAAATACGTAATAAAATAAAAACATGAAAATCAAGTGTTATGATTGCGCGCGCTATTTACACATAGTTACGTACGTCCACTCGGAAGTTCAGTTTGATCATTTTGCTAGTCAGAAAGGCAAATTGAAATCTAACTCTACAATGTCTGTTTTTAAAAATTCACTCGATAGCGTAGATGGTAGCATGTCTGCCTTACGTTCAAGAGGTCCCAAGTTCGAATCTCGGTCAGGGTGAGTTACCTGGATAAGGTTTTTCCGGGGTTTTCCCTTATCCTAAAAGACAAATGTCGGGTAACTCTAAGCTCCATGGACCCTGGGCCCATTTGAGCATCATTTCACCCATTCCATTCATCCTCCGATATGACTTAACGTTAAAGGACGTAAATTACAAAAAAAAAAAAAAAAAAAAAAAAAAAATGTTGCGTCTGTTTTATATCTGTAAGTGATCTGTTATCCATTCCTGCTGTTATGAAAAACTTTTGTATTATTACATGCAATGTATTTTCGTCTTACCTATAGTTTCCGACCTTCAGTTATTTATCATGAACATTCTAAGCACTGTATACTCTAGAGAAGTTAACTAATAGTGTCAATAAATAAAAGTCATCCTTATTATTAGTTTTGTTTTTATCCATATTAATATGTTGTGTGAGAAGGTTTTAATTTCATTCCAATATTTACTTGTATTAAATACGTAAAATAAGAAGCCAGTTGCCAAAGTTCCAAGTTCCAGTTGATCTGTTTCATTACGTGCAGAAATTCGTTGTGTGCCACGATGTGGAGACCGTGGGAGGGAAATGCAGTGGTAAATGCAAATGAAGTAGTAGATTACCTTCAGTCAAGTGAAAATAATAAAAGTGATGACAATAGTGTGAATAACTGGGCCGAGTTATATTACTGGAGAAGCCTCAAAAAAAAAAAAAAAAAAAAAAAAAGTTATAACGGGAAGTGTTTCTAAGCAAATTCAAGCGCTTGTTTTGAACGCATATAAATAATCTTGGTAAGGGGTCGTGCAATGAACCTGAAGATAAATTTGGGGTATTTACAGAAATACAGTAAGAAATATTGTGACGAAAGGAATACCAAAGACGCCGATCAAGTGTGAAAACAAAAGGAAACGTTTCTCTAAAGTAGATAATTTCACATACGATTAAATTCGTCGAGAAATTTATAGATTCTATGCAAAAGGGAGAGCACCCACCTTAGACGAATTGGTTGCACATTTGCAAGAAATTTGTCATTTTCCTTATGGGCCCTTCACTTTGCACGGCCTCCTAAAAATGCTGCTATTTATTCAGATATCTATTTTAAAAAACAAAAATCACGTAATGAATTTTGAAATACCGGCAGGCGATTCTGTTTTTAAATTTGTTTTTTTTTTTCCTTCAGATTTTGGTAGTACTAACAAGAACATATCAACATCTAGCGTTCATAACGATGAGGACAGCTCTTTTTCCGGCTGAGAATGTGTAAAAGTTTACATGAAATAGCGATCTCGGAGAATTTATAAGAATTATCATCATTTCTTATAAGTGAAGTTTTAAGTTACAAATTGTTATATTTGTATATATTTACTTGTATTGCTTATTATAATGAGGCAAAGACTATTTTATTTCATTATTCTTGTGTATCAGAAAATAAAATCCTATGCTAATATTTGATTGCATTTTATTTCAGCAAATGAAATGGACCTAAAACATGTTTTTTATTGAATAGAGCACTGGCAATTTTGTGAGATATGTATCTCCCAGCCATAGGTGCATGGATAAGAATAATAAATTAGTAAACCATAAAAATACCGTTTAAACGTTGAGTGTTCTTAATAAATTGTATCTATTGTACAATCGGTTAAATTTTATCTTTGAAAAACGAAAAACAAAGAAAGGCAAACAAAACTAACAAGTAATTAAATAATTAGTTTATTAGATCGATTTAAACTATAGTTACTTTTTCAGTATAAATCTTTATGTTGATTGATGCTCATAAAAGTTTAAACACGTGGTTGTTCAGGCATGTCTCTGGTACCGCAAATGTACTCTGAAACATAAGACTTTGGTTCTTTCATGCGCGGCATCCTTTGAAGGATGCTGCAGAGAGAGACCTGTACGCTTGGATCATTTTGATGGATGTTTTTTATCACCTCCAAGCGGAAACTCTTTGATGTGATATCCTGCATGGCCTGGACACACTGCAGTTTCTGTTGTTGCATATTGCATTGCCGTCAGAAATGTACTTTTCTAACTACTGCTATTTGTTTGGCATATTGCACAAAGAGAGCGAGAGCTTGAGAGAGAGAGAGAGAGAGAGAGAGAGAGAGAGAGAGAGAGAGAGAGAGAGAGAGAGAGAGAGAGAGAGAGAGAGAGAGAGAGAGAGAGAGATGTTTCTTTAAAATTTAAGGTCATATCGGCGGCTTTGCTTTTAGAAGAATAGTTTACTATTATATAAATCTTTGGGTGGTTTAATTTGGGTTTTCATTATAAAAATTTAATTCACACACACACACACACACACACACACACACACACACACACACACACACACACACACACACACAACACACACACACACACACACACACCACATTTAACCCATTTGGGAAGGACGAATTAAAGAAAACTTTCTCCAATAAATTGAATCCTGTATCCTTGATTTGGAAGCCAGTATGCTGAACACTATAACACAGAGTTAGTCAATAGGCTGTTCACATCTTCTATATTACATCTTTAATTATTTGTTTGAGAAAAATTTTTGATTACTTTCATACTTTCGTAACGAATCGCACTCAAAGGTGACATAAACAGGAGTGAAATTAGATTAATTTGATGCTAACACAATATATTTATTTCTAAAGTAATGCAAATTTTCGTTTAACTTTTTAACAAATTTCAAAATTTTAATTGATGGAAATGAATTATTGCTCCACACTAGCCGGACATAGGCTAAGGTTTTTGATAGTGTGGAGAAATAATTAATTTCCAACAATTAACTAAAATAATAAGAGTTAAATGATGAAGCCTGGGACTTAATTACGAAAGTAAGTCGCCACAAACGGTGT
This sequence comes from Mantis religiosa, assembly GCA_030765055.1. NCBI lineage: Eukaryota > Metazoa > Arthropoda > Insecta > Mantodea > Mantidae > Mantis > Mantis religiosa. The sequence goes on along the minus strand of CM060955.1, from coordinate 118,496,404 downwards.
ATCTCGGATGCGAGAGCCCCTAGTGGTCTACCGGGGAAATATACGAGTCAACTGGAGAATTTAATGTCAGGACAGCATGTTGGCCATGGTAGCTCAAAGGTTAAGAGTGACTGGACGGAAACCAGGAGATCCGTGGTTCAAATCCCGGCCATGGCATTGAATTTTTCATGTAGACTCTATCAAAGTTTCAAATTATTTAACTAATGTCTTAAAAGAACGGCATACCACAGAATTCATAAAATAATTTCAACCTTTTTCAGTACTATACAAAACTGAAGTACGAGGGCATAATTACTTTGGCAGGGGTGGCCATATAATAGGCCTGTGGGCAATGCTATTTCAACGGCCCGTCGAGTTCTCAAGCTCCAAGTTATCTATTTATTACTTCAAACTCTATTTTAAATTGGATTTATTTACAAATGAATCTTGCATTTCAAAGTTTGAGACCTGTAAATACTTCTCATACGTGCAAATAGAGTCAATGAAATTCCAGATCACTCAGGCCTTATGTTAGTTTAAATAATATTTCGGATTACTCGCTTCTTCTAATTTGACTTAACATTGGAAAAATGTGTTCCTTCAGGAACGATATCCTAGAAGTCACGAACTTGCTTAAGGATCGCGTGCAGATTTGGTCTCATGTTAATTTGTGAGAAACCGTTCTGCCATTAATTTTATCAAGAGTAAACTACGTTCAGTCAACTATTAAATGTTCTTGTGCACATATTATTCTCTACACATAACAATTTACATCTAATACTGAGAAATTGGTAAGCGAAAAGCAAGTTAAAAATAATAGATCTATAAATTTAATTTTAATAGTCTATTTAATAGTACAATAGGGAGAATTTATATTATAATTAATTGAGTTTCCTTTCATGACAATTAACAAAATCTGATGTGTTGATACACATGACTTTCCCTACATTTGTGCAAACTCTCCTTACAGACGCTTACTCTTTTATCTAGTTCATGTTAATCGAGATAAAGGTTTGGAAACATTTTAGTCGTATATGCATTTTCCTTGTAGGAAATAGAATAAGGAAATATAAAATGTTGTAGGCAATAGTCAAATCTAACGTTAGCCAGCTGAAAACATCGGAATATCTGCCCCACGAGGAGTAAATGACGCGTTTTGTGTGTGTGTGACTTTTTTTTTTTTTTTTTTTTTTTTTTTTTTTTTTTTTTTTTTTTTTTTTTTTTTTTTTTTGTAATTTACGTCCTCCAACTTTAAGTCATATCGGACGGTGAATGAACTGGGTGAAATGATGCTCAAACGAGTCCAGAGTCCATGAAGCTTTGTTACCCGACATTCGTCTTGAAGGATAAGGGAAAACCCCGAAAAAACTTGTCCAGGTAACTCACACTGACCGAGATTTGAACTCGGTACCTCTTGAACGTGAGGCACACACGTTACTATCTACAAATGACTACAAATGACGTGTTGGTAGGTGGTGCTACTTACTGCTGTGGACACACTAGTAACCTTTTCAGTTTAATTTTAACATGCACTGACTATAAATAAGAAATAGTGTGCAAAACGTAACATTTTTTTCTTGTGGTGATACACGAGCAAGGTTTTACAGAGCCATAATGCCTATAGCGATAAGATATTTAAAAATCTACTGCACTGTGTAAATGTGAACTGAAAGTTTATCTAGACTAACGAAACTAGCTACAATGCGTTATGTATTTCATAAGTAAACATAAAATACTTATGTCCAACCCACATATCTGCATAGAATGTCGGAAGCTATGCTTTTTAAGTTGCTTTGGTGCATTTATATCAGATGGTCTCCTTGAGTTTTACCGGCAAAAATTCGAGTCAGTTGGAAAATTCACATCTTTCCAGCATGGTGCGTTGGCAATGCATCTTTCAGTCTAATTCTACCTTTTCAGAAATTCACAATATTTCATTTGGCAATGTAAACATAAAGTTTGTTGACTTGAATGCAGAGCGTATAATGAGCTCACCTGCTCGTATGAGCCTACCTGCCAAGGGAAGGAAAGGAATTCCCTTGTTTTCAGTGCATGACGTATAAACATCCGGTCGAACTGAGATTTACCCGTCCGGGTCACACGGCAGTGCGGGAAAGTTTTCTATCCAAGAGGCTACATCCTTCGTGGTACACAATACAAAATGGCTGGCATTTGACGGGGGATGGGCGGGCGGAAATGGCTGCTTCACGTGTGAATCACTTAGCATAAGGGGCGAGCAGCAAAGAAATTAAACAAAGGGGAGGGGTAAGTTACCCCTTTATTGCTTCACAGATGCTGATGCCATTTCCCATCTCGACAAAATGGACCATTTCAACGTGTCCCCGCGTATTTCCGGTTCTTAGAGCTCTCCGGTATAGGGTTACCTGGCGTGGCAAAGCCACCTGCGGTCTTCCTCAAGACCTGCTTCATCACAGCCTTCTTGATATGGATACTGTGATCGCAGATCTATCGAACGCGCGCGACACATTGCTGACGATTTTCCCTGCGGAGGTACAGGTGTGTATCTCAAGGTTTTCATGTCATAAGTTTGAGGCCACTGAGTAAACAAAAACATTTTTACTTACTTTCTCTAACATATACAGAAAGTAGCGGAAGTGTTCTATTTCGCCCTAAAAAGATATCGAGATATCACGGAAAATAGATGTTCCGAAACTACCTGAAAAGCTACTTTTCTCAAATGAGAATTTATTATTAATTATTGTTATTATTATTATTATTATTATTATTATTATTATTATTATTATTATTATTATTATTATTATTATTATTATTATTATTATTATTATTATTATTATTATTATTATTATTATTATTATTATTATTATTATTATTATTATTATTATTATTATTATTATTATTATTATTATTATTATTATTATTATTATTATTATTATTATTATTATTATTATTATTATTATTATTATTATTATTATTATTATTATTATTATTATTATTATTATTATTATTATTATTATTATTATTATTATTATTATCATCATCATCATCATTATCATTATCATTATTATTATTATCATCATTATCATCATTATCATTATTATTATTATTATTATCATCATCATTATTATCATTATCATTATTATTATTATTATTATTATTATTATTATTATTATTATTATTATTATTATTATTATTATTATTATTATTATTATTATTATTATTATTATTATTATTATTATTATTATCATCATCATCATCATTATCATTATCATTACTATTATTATTATCATCATTATCATCATTATCATTATTATTATTATTATTATCATCATCATTATTATCATTATCATTATTATTATTATTATTATTATTATTATTATTATTATTATTATTATTATTATTATTATTATTATTATTATTATTATTATTATTATTATTATTATTATTATTATTATTATTATTATTATTATTATTATTATTATTATTATTATTATTATTATTATTATTATTATTATTATTATTATTATTATTATTATTATTATTATTATTACATCATCATATCCTAATCGCACAAAGGGAACAGAACTTCAAAGTCGTCCAATAGTGATCAGATCTTAAAAGATTTGACTATTGCTTAAGCCCATTGTATCCTCCAATCCCTATTAAACCTACAAGGAAAAGTGTAATAAAAGAATTTTACAATTGTTTACCTTTATCTCGGAAATGTTTCACTTTAAAAAAAAAAAAGGACATAAACAGTGTGTTTTATCGAGAACTACATTTTTATACAGTAAGATTTTGTATGTTCTCTTATGGTTTAACAATTAAGTATGTAAAAATTATGCAGAATGAAGAGAAGTTCCGAATACATTTCTAGAAGATTCGGGACACACTAATCAAAATATCTTAAAGATAAGTTTTTTTTAATCAAAAAACATGAGAGCATTTTTGAGAAAATCAAAGATTTTAAAGAATTTTTTATGTAAGAATAGCTTGGGCTGGTGGGGGAAAATTTTCTTCGGAACCTTGTGTCGTACGCATAGTACTTGGGAGAAGTTGAATTTAAATAACAAGTTTAGCATATAACCAAATTTTCGTTTTTCAATCACACACAAAGACTGGCGTATAGACAAACACGCTAGAGAACTTTTTAAAACTGGTGCTTTTTGGCTTCAGGGAGTCTCATAAGATATATTTCCGAAAAAAAAAAGATCTCGGTATCGTACTCATTGAAAAACAATTAATAAAATATAATTAAAATACATCACGACCTAACATAAATTTCTATATCTATAGGTAACACTACAAATCATAATTTTACGAATTTAAAAAATAACATTATTTTTCTGTACCACATGTAGTATGTAGGAGGATGTTGTATTCCATAGATTATTTTTTATCTTGTGGTAGAGAAAGTCAAGTTTCCACACCGTTTCTTCATCGTTGTAATGTATTATTACCGGATATCACATAATTATCTAGATTAATGCGTCGCCGAGTGAACGGGTCAATTTGGGCATAACTAAATTGAAGCTGAGTTTATATTTATGAAAGCTCTTTAACTGTTTTGTGCACTGCGTCTCATTCTATATTGGGCGTGAAATAACGTTTAATTTTACTCGAGGTTCTTTATAACGTTAAGAGGTCCTTTAATCTACCGTAAATCGACACCGAACCGCTACCTTTACTTACTTTCCGAATGAAGCAATGATAGAATTAGGATTTCATTGCGGAGGGGATTCGGTACTTAGGCTACCATGCTGGGCTCATTTTTCCTATGCCCCCAAGTGGGCCACCCCTGGGAGGAAGGATGAGGCGGAGGAGACAGTGGAGACCAACATAAGGAGTCACTACAGTACAGAGGGCAGGATCCCTACAGTTTACTTGAATAGATACTTCCGCCGACAAGCCGGGACAACGGACACGCTTCCCTAATGCGGGATGGCAACGAACCCAGCAGCCGAGCCCTAATGGTCCCAGACAGACGATCCGAGCCCCAAAGGTCCCTGGCTGGCGGTCACGAAATGGTCCCAGAAGAGGAGCGGAGTCCAGCAACCGACCTACCGAAGGAGGAAGTAGATTTCCTCAGAGCATATCATCCTACCATGCAACGCCGATACACCTTCCGACATTTCTACCCTGAAAGAGACCACCAGTTGAGAAATTATATGAAATGATAATGGAGATGAAATTGAGGAGTAGGAAATTAATGTAATTAACCTACCCACCATTCGCCTAGCGACTCGGGAAACCCCCCGAAAATCCCATGGGTCAAGTATATTGGACACGGGAATCGAACCCGGGCCTTCCGAATGCAGGCCACAGACGAAAACGCCTCAGTCATCCCGCTCGGTGAAGCCATGCTAAGGATTGTTACGCCCGAAAACCGAGCGGGATGGCTTAGGCTGTTTTGTCTGTGGCCTGCAGTCGGGTGGTCGGATTCGATTCCCGTGGTCAACCAACCGACCCATGCTTTTTTAGGGTTTTCCCGGGTCGCCAGGCAAATGTTGGGTAGGTTAATTACATTAATTTCCTACTCCTCAATTTCATCTCCATTATCATTTCATATAATTTCTCAACTGGTGGTCTCTTTCAGGGTAGAAATGTCGGAAGGTGTATCGGCGTTGCATGGTAGGATGATATGCTTTTGTTTAAACTTCCTCCTCCGATATGACGGTCTCCGATCTCCTAACCCGGTCTGGTGGTGCCGTTCCCGGACCGCAGCAGGGTGGGATACCGGTTGTACCGGCTGCCGGGTAGATTCCAACTGGTAAAGAGTAGGGACCCTACCCAAAGTCCTGCCGTGGCTCCTTGGGATGGACGCCCTCTGTCTCCTCGCCTCATTCTTCCTCCCGAGGGTGCACCACTTGGGGTATGTGTACAATAGGTCAAGTTTGGACCTCCGTGCCAAATCCTCACCATAGCATAGTCCAGTCCAGTCCTGCTTATGAGTAAGGATTTTTGAAGACCGCAACATTTTGCCGACACACTCCGTTCCCTCGCGCAAAGGAGAGTATCTGCGACGGATTAAGTATCATATGTTTGAATGATCCTTTATGTTTACACGGTGATAGGTGTTCCTGCGTATGAGTAGTACGTGAGAAGAAATGCATCAATTACACAATGCTTTTGTTACATCGAACAGAACAATGGCATTGTATACTAACAATAGTAACTGTTGGTCACGGGGTGTGTTGGTCAGTGCACTGGGTTACTTCCCTGCATTTTTATGTAATTTTAAATGATCAATTAACGTTCTAACCGGATAGATAATATCAGGCAAGAATGAACGAAATGGCGAAATGATGCCCAACTAGTAGCATTGACTTTTTTTTCAAGCAGTTGATCTAATTTCGAGGTACAGTAAACTTTACAACTAGATTAGAACCAAGCAATATATCAGTTTAAATTCTGGCGCATCTTGTTTCACACACATGAACTAAATCCATCATACCTTTATCTAATCAAAGGGCATGGAAAGCAGAATAAAGCCTTTATTTTTATTTTACTCCCACAGATTAGGTTTTCGTGTAAATGGTCTATTGAATTTTTACGCGGTTAAACTTTACTTTTGCTGCACTATTTGTGCAGATCAGGAGTAGCGCTTCCCATATACTTTACTGTCACGTTGTTATACCACTTCTCGCTATAGGTATATGCCCCTCTACGCTCCTTTATGCTACAGTGACTTACCAACCACAATATGGTCATAGCTGTGTTGGTTTTCGGTTTATTTTGTTTAATTAACGTTCTCCAAGGTTCGGACGATGAATCGGACGATGAATGAAATGAGTGAAAAGATGCTTGAGGATATGTATGCTGAAATTTCATGAACATCTTTAAAAAATCACCTTTTCCTCTTTTTAGTCTATAAAATAGTGTAAGCCTTCTTGAATCCAAAGAATGCTTAGATAGCATCCGCAAGTCATTTTTAAATGCTCTAATCTAGTTTGAAAGTTACGTGAATGCTAGTGCTAGATATGAATTCTAATTCTTTATCCTTGTTTTCTCGCTATTGAAAATTCCACCATTTTTAATAATTTAAAATGCTCCCTGTGTCACAGTTTTGATGTTATATTAATGAAACTTGCTACTCACGTTCATAGAGATACAGTGAATAGAAACTGCCCTGGGTTTATTGTGTGGGGTGCATTTTAAGCACACTTTCTGTACTTCAAAGCACAAAAATGTAAAATTTTGGCCAAAAATGCCATATTCATATCTTTAAACATTTCTGGAGCCTAAAGCTATTCAGACACATAGAAACCTAGAGCAAATTCAAAATATGGATGTATTGGGAACCTGTTGTTAAAATATTAGACAGAATTTAAGTTATACTGTCGCAAGGGATCTTATAGTTGACGTAACCAAAAATAAATAAATTTGAGCCGATTTTCTAAACTATCAAATAAAATTGACAAAATTTGGGCTGTATCATATTTGCACTAAGTTACATCTGCGTATAAATCTTAAAAAGCTAACGTTATTAGTTCAGGATTTCAAATTTGCAGTCATAGATATCCTTAAATGACCCAGGGTTATACTTTGAATTATCCGACATTCCTCTTTCAGGATAAGGGAAAACCTCAGATAAAACCTTCGTCCAGTCATGACAGAGATTCGAACTCGGGACATATCGAATGTCAGGTAGGCATTCTACCAACTACGCCACACAAAGTCAGGCATCTATTTTAATAGGAGACTGAGGTCACGTGGTGTTTGTTTATTGCTTTGTTTGTTAATTTACGTCCTCCAGCGTTATGTCATCGGACGATGAATGAAATGGGTGAAATGATGCTCAAATGAGCCCAGTGTCCATAGGACTTAGAGTTACCCAGGAAAAACCTTATCCAGAAAACTCACCTTGACCGAGATTCGAACTCGGAACCTCTTGAACGTGAGGCTGACACATTGCCATGCAAGCTACTGAGGCGGGAATTCACGTTGTGCAATTTCACCATTAAGTTTCCAAGAAAACCATGGAAATCCATGCAATTTTTAGTTGAGGAAACAGAAAATCTGAAATTGTATAAGATTTTCAGCTTGTTTTTGTGGATATACCTCAAAGATAAGCTCGTTATCTTACTCAGCAGGTACTGAATTATGTATTTCGGTATTTTTAATCTAATCTAGGCAGATTTTTAGCTATAAAAGGACTCTAAGAGAACATTTTATTCACAGATTTTACACATTTAAAATTAAGCAGTTAATATTTAAGATTTGGCAGATACTTAAATCAAAAAATACATTTTATTTTTTCGAGATCGGTTGTTTTTATGCGCTGAAACCGAAGTACTTATAGTCATAATTAGAACATTAGCAGTATATGAAACTGAAACTTTGATAAAGAGTTCAAACGTTTAGCTATCTTTTTCGTAGGCTATTTTAGGAATACAAAAGGATTTAAAGAAATCTGAATTGCAAATTTATTCTAATTTAACTGGACTCTTGATAAAGTCATTGTACCAACCACGACTTCAATATTAAGTTCAGTAAACACATAACCTCTCTGTGTGCAACCGTATTTCAGGTTTTTACAAATGGTTTCACAGTATAACCAGTATAATGGGTGTTGTGCGTGGTACCGGTGCTTCAAATTCAAGAGATGACACAACTTGCTGAAATGCGCATAATACATTAAAGTTTAGGAAAGGTAGCGTCAGACTGAAAAATGTAATACCATAGCCGGGATTTTAACCATGCATATCCCAGTTACTGTTCGATTGTTCTAACCATGAGCCACCATTGCAACATGTCAGTATGAAACTAAATTTTCCAACTGACACATTATATTCTATTAATTTCCACGTTAATATAATTAAAGGTTAGTTTGATGAAAATTGACACCAGATCTATAAAAGTTGCAAATTAGTATAGGTATGTACTGATAATTTATATAGTGACTTTGTGGGTTCGTAGATTTATTTGCATAAATTTAAAATGCTCTTTATTACACGTAAAAGCACACTTTGTACAACCCTTGCAGTAGAAAAATGCCGTGACATACACAACAGCAGTCTTCAAGGTCTCTCGTTGCTTCACCACACGTAATTAAACGAAAGAAATCATTGCGGTACACTTCAAATGTCAACACGTTCACAATTACTGCACAGCTACAACTCAATAACAACTCACTAGCAACTGACTGCGCTCTACCACTTTGTGGTCTTTTATACCTCCAGTCATTGTTCCAGAAAGCCACCAACGTTTCAATGTCTTTCGCGGCGGCAAGAGGAAGACGGAACTATCGAGACATCACTATGTCTCTTTCTCTCTTCTTTTCTGTCTCTCACTCGGCAAGCGTTCAGCGCTCGCACTACTGTCTGTGCACTACTATAGTGCATAACTATATACAAAACAAATCAATCACTTATTCTTCATGAATAACAGCTTAGATAATAGTCAATGTTCAAAAAAGCAAGAGATGTATCTCTGAAATGATTATTTCTATTAAGCATACAACAAAATGTGGTTAAAATGAAATGTGTTTGCACTTATGTAAAATTTCCTCAGTCGTTTATTAGCCTCCAAGTTACAGTAAATTCTCCAAGAATACAGAACGCTTATGATGCATTTCAGGAAAATTAAATATGAAATTTTACATCTTAACACATGGATTATTGTAATCCTCTAACTCGTTTTTATGAAAATAATAGTTCCAAAATGGGTTAATTCTATGAAACTCTTCCCCATGCATCCTTAGAGGATACCTAAAATTATCCTTAGAGGAGAATTAAATATGAGATTTGCTATTCCATATGGTGATTTTAAGGAATATACACGCCTTGGGATTCCTTGAATATAATGGGCCAGTATTTGAAACAGTTTCCACATAATAGGTGGCATCAATCAATGATCATACACTTTATTCACGTTTGTATACGTATTTCTAAGCTCCAATTCTTCCAATGAAACCAGTATATTAATGAACTTATTTCAGTGATATAACTTAAAACAACAAAAAAGCATCGTGCACATGTAAGTACTACTACACTAAAAATATTCTGGACTGGATTACCCCATGGAGGGGACTCATAAAAGAAAATAATAAATAATTAAATAAATAAAAACTACATAAATAAATAATAACAGCAAGAATAATGCGAAGAATATCTTGCTTGACGTTAGTTGCAGAAGCTGAAATTACCGCTAAATCTACATAAATCGAACGGTATCTTTGAGCGCTACTAACTTCCAACAATAGATCATAGTTAACACTTCTGTAAAGCAATAGACACAAGCTGTAAGGTTTAGCTATATATATACTCTTTTGTTAATTTAGGTCCCGCCTTCAAGCATCACATCCACTAACGATCTTACACACACTATCAGCTCCTTAACTATAGTTCATATCTAAAGCACGACTATTGTGTGACTTCCTAAAATGTTTTTTTTTGTGTGTGTGTGTGTGTAATATACCTCCTCCAACGTTAAGTCATATCGGACGATGAATGGAATGGATGAAATGATGCTCAAATGAGTCCAGGGTCCATGGAGCTTAGAGTTATCCGACATTCGTCTTACAGGATAAGGGAAAATAACGAAATAAACCTTATCCAGGTAACTCACCCTGACCGAGATTCGAACTCGGGACCTCTTGAACGTGAGGCAGACATGCTACCACGCTACCAAGGCGGACTAAAATCTCATGAATTTCATTTTCGCATTCTAATTTTCAGAATTCTAGCCCATGTGCTCTGACAACTACATCTTCACACTACGGACATCTGATTTCCAGGTACACCTTGAGCTAATAGTGGTGGTCGACTGAGTTTTAATGTAACCTTAATTATCTAGCTATACGAGCTTAACTGATTGCCTTTACCTGACTTAAATTCCATTGTTAATGAATTTAACTCAGGCTTATATACTGCGTATTAGTTTCAGCATGGATATAAATTTAACTGTCTATTTTCCTATCATTTTTTATGAAGTTAGAGATCTTCCTCATGAATAATTCCGGTATGGAACGCCAGGTTACTTACACTATTTATACTATAAAACTTTCTAGTAAAGCTATCAGTGTCCGAATTTGATTTTTTTTTTTAAATTTACGTCCTCCAATATTGAGTCATATTGAACGATGATTGAAGTGGGCAAAATGATGCTCAAATGAGACCAGGGTCAATAGAGCTTACAGTCACCCTACATTCATCTTTTAGGATAAGGGAAAACCCCAGAAAAACCTTATGCCGGTAACTCACCCTCACCGAGATTCAAACTCGGGGACCCCTGAACGTGATGTAGGCATCCTATCATCTACGCTACCGAGGCGGATTACTTTGAACGTAACCCAATAACAATTTCTATCATTCTTTTCAATTCTTCAATATATACTCAGATAGGATTAAGCTTCTAACCTGCACAAAGAATGGGCTTATAAAATTGAGATTATAGAAGTGTTTATTCATTTTCCAGTACGAGTGTATGGATGCCTCAATAAGTTTACTCTGCTTCCATTATCTGAGAATTTTTTGAAAATGAAGTAGGTGTTTGAAGAGTTTTAATTTTACCAAACAAGAGTACATATATTTAGCTTGATTAATATGATCCTATAAGAAGTGCCTTGAGAGAGATATTTATGGTAGGATTAGGATTTCATTAGAGAGGGGATTCGGTACGCAGGCCACCGTGCTGGGCTCATTATTCCTATGCCTCCAAGTAGGGTACCCCCACGAGTAAGGATGAGGGCAGCCAACCCAGGAGCCACGGCAGTATAGAGGGCAGGGTCCTTACAGTTTACTTAGAGAGAGACTTCCCCTGACATGCCAGGACAACGAACTCGCTCTCACACAGCGGGAGGGCAACGAGCCCAGCAGCCGAGTCCTAATGGTCCCAGGCAGGCGATCCGAGTCCCAAAGGTCCCTGGCTGGCGGTCCCGAAATGGTCCCAGCAGAGGAGCGAAGACCAGCAACCGACCTACTGTAGGAGGAAGTAGTTTTCCTCAGAGCATTTCATCCTGCCATGCACCGCCGAGACACACGCCGACACTTCTATCCTAAAAAACATCACCAAATGAGAGATAATATGATAGTGGAGATGAAATGAAGAGACAGGAAATTCGGGGGATGTAATTAACCTACCCAGTATTCACCTAGCGACCCGGGAAAACCCCCGAGAAAAACCATGGATCAGGTAGGTCAGCCACGGGAATCGAACCCGCACCTCCTGAATGCGGTCCACAGACGAACTGCTTGAGCCATCCCGCTCGGTTATTTATGGTAACTAAGCATAATATGGCAACATAAACATTTCATATAAGAGGGGATTCGAAATTATTGTTGTCGCTAGGTTGGTACATTTTCCTCTATACCCACACGGAGTTTGATTGTCATCTGTCACCTGGTTTATTTACAGAGCGCCATTTTGTTAGTGCATCTAACGGAATGACACGTACGGAATCCCCTCTGTAATGAAATCCTAAACCTTCAGGTCCCCGAAACTTGAAATCACGACAATCCCATAATCAGAGTGGACCGGTAATTGAACCTGAACCTCACGAATGCGAGCTTCGCACGTTAATGCGGAACCAGTTCACTCGGTAGCCAAGGGTAAGACTACTGTGCAAGCTTAAACCTCCGGGTCTAACGGCAGAAGCCTTAGCGCAGCAGGATGCATAACGTTTTCAGGTTTATCATCCCGCCCTCTTCACTACAAAAGTCCATCCGTATGGTTCACGCAAGCTCATGCAAGGTCCATGCTAGGCCAGGGAAGAATCAGCTCTCTGTTTAAAAATCACCCGTTGCATACACCCACACCACGTGGCATCGATAAGAAGAATTGACAAAGTTCAGAAAGTAAAACAAATATTAATGCAGAAATATCGGGACATTCGCAATGGAGGCGCTGTTATCTGTTTACACCGCACGGCTGGCTCTCAGAGTAGTGGAGAGGTGGGTACTTACTATGTTACTGATGTCCAAACCCACATTAATTACTATTCTTTCCATTTCGTCTTCCATGAAGGCATCTATCACGAGGCCAGTATTCTTAATCTGTGGACTTAATTATGATGCATGCATTTTCTCAATCCTCTTCAGTGTTGTCAATTAAACACTGTCTGGTTAGTCCTTTAAGTGCGTTTAATGCCACAGAACATACATTTTTCTGCTGTTTTTGCTTCATGGTATTCCATATCAGTTCAAGGGTTTAAATAGCAGTGATAAGGCGGCAATCTATATCCTGACGTTCCACTACAAAGTGCCGCATATTCTTATATTTTACGCCACTTCCTTTAATATTCGCCAAATATTTCCTGTAAACCACCAAAATTAATTTTCATATTTACTGCATAAAATAACTTCTTCACCGCTGGAAATTTTTTTACGCACTTCATTTTTTATAGGTTTTCCACTTCCAGCAGCTGCATCACGAGCTGGGACTTCTTCCTCTCCACCATTTCATCCGACAGACTGCTCGACGCTTCTTCTACAATCTACGCCACGTCTCAGGAGCTGTGACGTATAACATCGGCGTCTGAAGTCGCCAGCCAACGTGACTGAAGCGACGACTACCACAGGACCTGCTTTACAGTGATGACATTCCACTTCTGAATAATCTACTGTTTCAATTTATCTTTTCTATTCTTCTGTTCTACTATGTAAATTCTCACTATGGAAGTATGTATACCATTTTATTAGTTCAGTGCCACATTTATATTAGTGCAGTAACACATTTGTTTTAGATCAGAGGAGGCACATTGTCCTACCTCTACAATTTTATTACTCTATAATTATTTTGTATCTGTTCTCTCAGATCTGCAAAGCATATATTATTGCTGACCGAGCTAATAAATATATTTTTAAAAAAAAGTTTTCCACTTACACCAGCAGTTCACCTTTTGTTCCTGCTTTCCAGAAATCCCTGCCATTCCATTGTCCTTCTTCCAATCCCCTCTTCTTCATATGAGCATATATTTCCTCGTGCCACGTTCTTCTCGCTCTTCCCCGCTTTCTTCTGCCTGGTATTTCCCACTTTAGGATCTGTTTGGGCCACCGTTCTTCCGGCATCCATACCATGTACATCCCTACTGGACATTCTGTCTATAACAGTTTCCAATGCGTCCATTTCATGTCTAATTACGCACTTCACAATACTTTTAAAAAATTCTGTGAAGAATGCATTTATTGAAATCATCAATTTGAAACTTCTGTTTCCGATTCTTATTTTTCAGATACTCTTGTATCTGAAACTCTAGCTTCTTCAAATTTTTAACGATTCTTTTTATTATGGCTTCACGTTTTCCTATTGCTATAGCTGTTCTAGCCATTGCCCTTTGCAGAGGAAAAACTAGACTCGTTTGCTTTTACTCTGTGCAGAGCTGAAAAACATTCTGTATAGTACTTCTGCTTTGGGAGTTTACAAATCTCCAAGGTTACTTTTTGGAGTTTCCATATTTGAAAATTACTGTTAGAAACACCTACTTTGTGATAGGACGCTACAATGTACCGCGATATTATGCGTCACACAACAGTTAACAATTCGATTAATAACTTAATACGCAACCTATAGCCAACCATCACAACAGGCGTAGTTCCTACTACTACCGCACATAAACAACGCTTGAACTATTTGTCCTGTGTTAATATAGAGTGATTTACATAGAACTGACATACTTCTTTCATTAATTGTTTCAATAAGTGGGAGATCATTTACCTCTATATCTAATGTTGAAAATGTCCTCCATTCTGCATAAGACACAACTCAACACGACGTTCCATGTTACTGGCCACTCGTTGGAGGACTCCGTTGTCAATAGCTTGAATCTCCTGTGTGATGTGCTTCAGATCGTTCAGTGTCTGGGGGGGGGGGGGTGGCGTAAACCCTGTCTTTTAAGTAACCCTATTGAAAGCGGTCCGGCAATGTCACAACCGGAGATCTCGGTGGCCACAGGTTCCTGGAAATTATCCGGTCGTCAATGCTTCATCTGTGAACCACGTGATGGACAATATGGTAGGATTTTGCACAATGAACGTCTGAAACCAGCGACAATAATTCAGTCGGAGAAACTTTCTTTTGTGCGACGCGAGAATACCTTTTAAGTCCAAAGGTGCACACACACGCATGCGCAAGCAGACGACCAGCCGGTTCTCGTGCTGCAGCCAACATGAGAAAGATATATAAAACTTGTAGCCAACCCCTGCAAAAATTCCCCAGACATAGATGACGCAGTCCGTGTGCAGAGGAACATAGTCTGAACAGGCTAAGTTATCGCCCGGTCTAATTTTTTCTACTCATGCACTGCTTTGCACATAAACATACGATACGACGATAATGGAATGCTCCGTAGGAAAAGCACGTGCTCCGGACTCTTTCGGACTGGTTCGGCTACTGCCGCGAAGTGTGCATGTCAAATGACACTAAGTATACCGCAAGGAGGAAAATTGGCGGTCCCGGCCACGTCGTTCAAATCGACAAATGTAAGTTTCATCGTGGGCGCGTCGTAGAGGGCAACTGGATCCTGGAGATCGACGTGGGAACGAATGAGGTGCGGATAACGATATGCCTCAACAACAGAAGGGATGCAAATACACTCTACAGTCTAATTGCAGAGCATGTATGGGCTGATGGCTGGAGGGTTTGCTGCGCATCTAGGAGTGAACCACTCAGTGCACTATGTCGACCCAGTGACAAATGTGCACACAAACAACATAGAGAGCTGGCGAGGACTACAATTAGGTGCAATTTAGGTACTACTTTGTGTTAGTCTGCTAAATAGTGTAATTTAGGGACAAGTAAGACTGTTGGCAGCATTGCGTTCAATGGAGAAACAAGGGCAGTTTCGCTGCACTGAATTCTTCAATATGGCTACAATACGCAGTAAGGAAATAAACAAACATTAACGTTAAAAGAATGCCCTCCAAAACGAAATTACACTAAAAAGTAAATAAATTATATTAAAAATCATGGTTGTATATAAAAACATCAACAAGTGTGAAGGACTTAGAAGAAAATCGCCGCGTCCCATATTGGAAAGAAGAGCCATTCAATATTTTATCCATATCTAGTTCCTGTAGCTGATGAACAACCACAACCCTATATGGCTTTAGGCTTGCACTTTCCGCAGTTGTGATACATTGAGTAGGTAGGTGTACCCTGTCTCCTGCGTTAAACGTCTTAATGATCTTTTGGGTAACTGCTCCAGTCGTACTCTTACGACAACAACAGTGAGAAGCCTATATGATCGATGCACCAGAGATCCAGTTGTTTGCAATTTGTTTGCTAGTCCCAATATTTGTTTGTTTTTTTTTTTCGGGGGGATTGGGAGCACTAAATTCTCTCTGGTATGCCCTTTGAGTAGCTGTAATAAAATTGAATTCGTGATCAAGTATTGCTTCACAAGGAACAGTCGTTGATTTAATGTGGACTGCATTTTCACGTTGATGATAACAAAATGTCGAACACAGCTGTCAACAGTAGCAATTAGGAGTAAAACATGAACATCTGCGCATCTAGTGAAAAGGAATCGAAACTACAGAACATTCTGTTTAATTTTTTGCTAAAATTGGGTCATTGAATACATTTCCAACGGGATAATTAAATATATAAATGTGCCAGTTCTATACAAATCACTCTGTATATGTAGTTCAGAGCATAGAGTGTCGTCAGTATTCTCCACGAACACCAATGTTATGTGCAGGTGTAATGTTGCCTCCCTTCAGCTGTAATGTTCCCAGTCGTCACAGCAGCACCGTCGCTGGCTCGTGCTACTTAGTACTAAAAACGATAGATGGCAGTGGCCCTGAGCGGAGCCTGCCAAAGACAACAGCCGGCTACTTACGCGCTTGTGTTTATTTCTGCAGTATTTAACTTCGTTAACAAACATTTCTTCTTCCCTCAACAGCCAGATAATATCTACTGCAAACATCGCATTATTTGTGCTTGACTTTTAAACTCTTATCTAACGGTTCTGCTGTCATTAGCAATATCTTCACTAGCTTTACCAAAGAGAACATAAGACATAACATAGTGTAGACATGCTCAGGTAACATATATTATTGATTGTAATAATAAAAAATGTATAAAATGCATATTTTAAAGTCAAAACATGTTTTCACTTTAAGGGCCTGGTTCAGATTCACTTCATTAATTTAAAACGATTAATTTTGTTAACTTGTTGCCCATGTTTAATAATCAAATATCAAAGGGCGTAGACAAATTACATGTAATTTATATATTTTAATAAATTAAAAACTCTTAAACTTAAAAAAAAAAACAGGCATTTGCTCTGTCATTGCTAAAACTAATTACAGTGCGCCATTAAAACATCGGTTCGGGATAGTGAAAACTCTGCAGAATAGACTATATTTAATTTCGTATGACCTCAATTAAGAGAAGTTGCTACATTATTTCAACTGTACCTGATTTTAGAGTGGAAAGAGTGGTTTGCGTTTTGTAGAAAACTGCGTACGTGAAAGATTGTAATGGCCGGGACATTCATGGAAACTATTTTTAAAGAAAAGCAGCATAAACCTTAAAAAATATGTAAAAATAAATGAAGTTCCATAAAACCGAAGATTTTGCGAAAATATTATGATATATTAAGACTGCCAATTGCAGTGATTTCTACACTCTGTAAAACGTAAAAATGTTTGTTCCTATAATGTTTAGAATTTCAAATCTGATACTTTATCTATTTTAGTAATCACTGGCTCAAAATGTTTTGCATGGTGCCAGGAAAACAGACTACTTAAAGAAAACCTTAAATGTTTTAGGAAAAAAAAAAAAATTCTCAGGATACATAGATTCTGAATGAGTGTGTGCGCGTGCGCGCGTGTGTTATTGGTTATTTAATAACCAATTCACAAATTAACATCGTATAATTCAATCTAAAATCAGCACAACTACATAGCATAACTATATCATGACCCACAAAAAAGGCAAAATATGTTGGAAGTTAACAAAGCATTAATCACTGCTTTAGGCAGTACTGAAATATGATATTGTACTGAAAATTCGTTTATTTTAAAACACGACGATTTTGGAAGTGTGGGTGAAAAAGGATCAACATGTAAGACTTGAGAAGATACGCAGGATGTCTCCGTCTGTATGTTTGTCTTTTTGAATAGCATAGGTAATTCAAAATCGGAACATCAGATAAATTCTAAATTTAATGTTCATTACCATATTTCACGTTAGATTATCAATATATTCAAAATTACCCCCGCCCAAATCTTCTTACAGAACATTTTCACTTCTTTCATTTTCTCTAAATAGTTTTGCAATTTAAGAAATTGACATAGCTTAATAGTTATATACGGGACTTGAGAAGTAAGTTCATATTCATTAGGGAGTGAAAAAGTTTAACTCTCATGGCGTTAGCGCTGAGCATGACAAACATCAAACCTCGCAAGTCACATAGATAATTTTATCCGTTACAAAAAAAAAAAAAAAAAAAAAAAAAAAAAAAAAAAAAAAAAAAAAGATCGACTTGAATTATGAATTATATTTCTGTACATTGTAACTGTGCTATGTTTGTTTCTTGGTTTTAAGACAGCTAAAGAAAAATTGAACATCGAACTAACCCATCTACGAGGTAATCGATAATCAAAGTGATTAGGTGTAATTTAATGTCTTTGTGTTCATGAATAATAATTTGTTTTTGTCTCGCAAATTTTAATTTTATTCTTCTGCTTGATCTGCTACATTGGCTCTGATAGAGATAATTCGACTCTTTGCAGAGATAATTCATATCTTACAGTAAATGGCCTACTTTTCAGTAACAAAATTATCAAGTAATGATATGTTTTTTCCCCTTATGGTGGAGGTTAAATGTATTTATTTAAATGACTAATAAAATACATATTTCGCATTTCTTAACAATTAAATGAGTTGTATGCAATTGCTAGGTGAATGAATGAAGGAAATTATATATTTATATAAGATAAAACAACCATTTCTGATATACTTCTGGCTGATGGTTTCAATTTTTGAATACGTTATTATACATTCCTTTGTTTCTCGTGGGGTCGTATAAAGAACATCAAAAATTTCAAAAAACAGTAATATAGTGAGCGATTTTTGAGAGATTTATGAAACAGGCAGAGCAATAAATGTTCTTAAGATTAGTGTGAAGAAACGAGAAAAGTAAATGATAAAGCCTTATGTGAATATAACGTGGGTTACGGCCCTGTATCGCTGAGTGATTAAATTCTTATTTGAACTCTTTAATTTAATTTATAAAGAAACATGACTGCCTTGTTCCTAATATTAATAAAGTTTCTAAAGAAATCGCTGAATACTATTATTATTATTATTATTATTATTATTATTATTATTATTATTATTATTATTATTATTATTATTATTATTATTATTATTAGTAGTAGTAGTAGTAGTAGTAGTAGTAGTAGTAGTAGTAGTAGTAGTAGTAGTAGTAGTAGTAGTAGTAGTAGTAGTAGTAGTAGTAGTAGTAGTAGTAGTAATCATTATTATTAGTCACCTGTAATCATATTAGTAATGTTGAACTTAATTATAAAGTTTATAAGGTATTATTGGATATGGACTCGTTTAGGGTAGGTTTTTATTAGGCTTACATTCACTTTTATTCTGATCGCTCTCGAGAGAACTTTCAGGTTTTGTGGAGAGTAATTCTAAATATTCTACTCCAACCTGAATTGAACCTGCAACCTGTGGGTTGTGTAGTAGGTATGTAAGCCACAAAACAAGGAAATAGTTTTATGCCATATAAGTATTTTCGCCCATAACATATTTAATCGTACACCTGAAGTTTTCAGAAAACACTCAACTCCTGTAGTGTAATTTAATAAAAGAGCCCTACAGTTGCATAAAAATATTAAATATTAATCACAATCGTAAATTTGCGGCACTATTCAAATAAATTAACAGGTATAATTGTGTACTTTATATACTCAGTTTTGCATATAATAGAATCTGTAACAAAAATTGGCTAGAGGAGACGTTTTATTTATTAAATAGTTACTGTGCAAATAATCACCTATACTGTTGTTTGAAACAATTATATAAAATGAGATAATGGAAGTAAAATACAGCATTTGGCAAGTAACCTTTCTCTAACCTGTATTCAAAACTAACGCTAACTTTCTGATGTTAAAATAGCACAATGAAATGTAATTTCATTTCTGCGTTGCAGTGAAACTTCCATAAGGTTAAATAAGTAATATCTATATAGAGTTTATAAGTAATAAATAAATAAAAATCCATTTCGCTGCTTTCAGAAAGGTTATTGCATCTTGAAACATAGAAACTGGAAAGTACTTGGAAGTACAGCTAGGTTTCATTCCTTTGTTTACTTCTAACTGCAAGCAGCGCTTATTTTTGACTCGAGTTTTAAATGCCAGTTTCCTCGTCACGTAGCAGCTAGATAGTAGCGCTGGCCACGAGAATACTCGGGTCTCTGTTTAATTGCCATGTCTTGCTGTAAACAGCAGATAAGGAACTCCACGTCTCGAAGAACGCGCCTTTCCACTCCTCTGTGTACAAATTTCAAGCAAACCACGTCATTGGTCTTCAGATATCATCCGATACGTTCATTGGTCCGTTTAAAATATATGTTATGTGTTACGCTACACCTTCCCCTCGCCGCGCACTTGTAGCTTGTGCAGTGGTAGGAGAAATTGGTAGTGATCACTGGGGAAGGAGGGATAGAGAGAGCATGAGTTGAACTAGTGTGTGAGAGAGATGGAGTGACAGAGTAGTGGGGGTAGAACACGCGGCAAGCAAGGCGACTAGTTGCTGGGAAGGACGCTAAACTTAGCAGTTGCAAGCAGTTATTTCTTGGAGATGGTTGTTGGGCGGGATATATGTGCGTGTAACGGGGTAATTTAAGTGTTGAAGAGTTGAACAGAGGTGTTTGGTATCGTGATATGAAGTGACGCTAACTGCACATTGCTGTTTACTGCAGGAACACGTTCTCTGTATTGAAGAATCGAGCAGTGTTGAACGCAAGTGCAAGAAATAAGTTGAGAACAGTAGCAGTAACTGAACTATGAGTGCTCGTGTATTTAATCCAGTTATGTCGGAGATGAGCAGGATGTTAAGAAGTGGTGCTACCACTACTGGGAGTAGCGCCTTTGGAACGGAGCAGCCGTTACTGCGGCCGGAGGCTGTAGCCAGGGTGAGGCGCGATCTCTTCGGACCCGTGGACCACGAGGACTCACGCAAATTCGTGGACCGAGAACTAGCGGCTCAGCAAGTTCGAGACTCGGACCGTTGGGGTTTCGATTTCGCACGAGGTTCACCTCGCAAGAGTGGTCCTGGCACTTCGAGGTACCGCTGGGAGAAGGTCTCTCCTCGTGAGTTGGTTCCAGAGCCGTACGCTTTAAGACGCATGGCCTACCTCGGCACTAGGGCGATAGAAGAGCCAACGCCCACCACTACCAGTAACATCATCGAAGAACAGCCAACAAATTCCAGGTGTGTCGACGACGATCAAGGAACGCCCACTCTGGCAACGACGATCTGCAAGGCGGCGGTGGAGACGACCGCGGCGGGTTCCGTGGCGAACGAACAGAGCACGATAAATAATAATCACAACCACCGTAAGCAACAGCAATCAAGAGTGACAGGTAAGCTTTAGTTTAGCACTAATCCAAACCTTAGTTCATAAAACCTCGCTAAATAATGCAAACCTTATAAATAAAGTCGTGCTTGTTAAAATCAAAGCTGTGTAACGCCGTCGTTAAATCTAAAATTACACGCAAACATCCGAATAGCAGGGCTGCCACCACAATTACGTAAATAACACCACTCAATGCAGACGACGAGAAATAACATCGCTGTTCAAAGTCCTCTCAGAAGCACAGCTTTCAGTTGTTTAAGTTAGATAAATAACGACATAACTTTAGCTGAAAGTATAGTATTTCAGGATATCAATTATTAACTGTAATAACACTTTAATGTGTATAGATGTGCAATAACGGAAATTTTCAATCAAACATAGAGAAGTAGTAATGTAAACACAATGCCAAACCATGCAATAGGTGAACAAGTTATGTTCAATAATTACCATCATGCAAACCGAAGTAAACGTAGGTTTAAAGTGCATTGATTGTATAACAAACGTGTACGTAATATTCAGGTTGTGCCAACTACCTTTATTTGTTTATATGTAGAATAACGCTCGCTTAAAAATAACAGTTTTTAAAATAACCTCGTAGTTTCGGTGTATCAACCATAACAAAATTGTAATATCCCAGATTCGTGGAAGTTGACTTTTCTGTAACTAGAACTGATTATATTAGCATATGACCGAGAATATGCAAACAATGAGTTTATAGTTCTTGTTATATATATTTCACTTGTGCACTGCAAAAACAAACAAACAAAACAAATGATTCATAGCTGTTGGTGAAAATGTTTGAAATATGCAGCAAAAAGAAATTATTCTGTTTAATAAAGCAGCGTATATTTTTTTAACAAATCTAAGTATATATTATGTATGGACATTTAAGGATCCTCATATATATATATATTTAATCCTTCATTTGAGTGATATGTCTAAAATGAATTCATAAGTATGATAGTTGTAAGATTGTTTCACAGAACATAAGGTTACAGTGCTTTGGAAAACTTGTTTTAAGGTATTTGGGAATTTAGATGTGGTTAAATCTTAAAGTGAGTACCAGAGCTGATTATATTCCAAATTTAATTGTGCCTCAGAATTGTTATGCTCTTTATGTTCATCTAAATGTGTTGTTGCAGCTAACTTGACACCTGAAATATTTAAATTATAATAACTTTCGGTTAAAGACTTCAAACTTTCCTTTAATTGTGGTATGTTTTAAAGATATTAGTAGTTAGTATTACTAATCTTACATGTTTCTCTTATTTGTCCTTTACACAGATTGTGTAAATATTCTCTTTTGCATAGAGAATATAGCACAACTTTAGTAGAAGAAGTTTCTTCTGATTAAAGTACTATTGTGGGACAGATTTATTAAACTTTTTGAAGGTAATAATCTTAATTTTGCCAGTGTCTGCTGTTAGATGGGTAAAATTTATTTTGCGACAAGATATCTTTTATGATTTGCAGAACTTTTCTGGGAAAACTAATTGTTTACCATTACTTTTGCTGTTCTTGAAATGTTTATTAAATTTAGTTCCACCTGAGACCATGCATGTAAATGGCATATTGGTTCAATTATACCAGTGATTAACATTAACTCTATATTATTAAATTTGCATCTGACCTGGGCAAAATTTCTGGTAAATGTGCAATACTTGAGCATTATTATCTTATTAGTTGTTAGTAGTACTGACCATTACCTCACCAGAGGAGAAAGTATTTTTGTTGTGAACAGTGAATGATGCACAAGTTTATTGTAACATGTAAATTTTATTCTTTCAACTTATAACTAGATTATTTAATGTTTATTATGTTACTGTGTTGCCATATATCGGAAAAGGGCACATTAGAACGTTGAATTCTTACATACACTTATATCCTGTATGACATAGTTGGATGATTTAGGATTAACAAGAATTGCAAATTCAAAGATTTGTAACTTATTTTTCTTTCATAAAGTCAGACTCTTAGATTGTTATATGAAGAATACTGAAAAATGGAAATCCTTCATTTAATCTCAATTATACTATGGCTAAACCAAGTCATATCCACTTTGAAACAAAATAGGTTTTAATAAGGACAAAATCTGTATCCATTCAGGACTTCAATCACTTCTAATTGTTAGATTTTCAAAGATGTCAGTTTCAGGTTGAAATAAATTTCTATTTGCCATATAGAAAGTGACATTTCACATTAAATATTAATAATAGCATTATGGAAGTTGCCTTTCTCAACTCTCGATCTTAGTTTTTAGCCACTTTAACTATCGAATATAAACTAATTGTCAAATGTTTGTATTTCTGTTTAGCAGTTTGGTCTTGCATCCAACAAATGTTTAATTACATCACTCATATCAGATTTTGCTGTAGTGTCATGTACATCATACATATTAATTCATTCAATTAAAAATTCATATGCTGATATAAGCTGACAAGAGCAGTTGGGAAGTGCATTTGTATTGTGACTTAATCTGTCCACCCACAACAGCAGCAGCATAGTGTTGTAAACAGAGCACTTTTTTATAATAGATAACAAGTACACAGGAAAGGGATGTTTGCATTTCCTCTGGTTTAACACACAAGCAAATACCAGGAATCTGGTCTGGAGTATGTTGCATTGACATTTACCAGGAAATGTAGAACAACTGGAGTGAGGTTTTGGTATCTGCTCCCAGTTGATTTACTTTTCTGTCTAAATTGACATTCTGCATTAAAAATCTCATTAGTACTACTTACTGTTAGAATGCTTATATTTAAACATGGCAAATATTCTGTTTTGGTGGTCGAGATTGCAAATTTCAGAAGATACCAAGAACAATTTATTTGAATTTTTGGGAAAAGAGGAAACTTTCATATATTGCAATATAGTAGCTGGTATTTTCTGCCTATACCTATAATCTATCTGATACACGTTACTCAGATTAGTATATTTTGTAAATACCGGACTGAATGACTCAATATTATTTTGGCAGCTTTTAAAAACAAGTTTCTCAGAATTTATCATTGTTGCAAAATATTTTTATAATAAAAGGATTTCACTTCAATATTAGTTAAGCGTAAATGATAACCTGTGAAATCTTAAAGCTGAATTTTAGAAGTCCCATTCCTTTAATTTGACCTTCATAGTTAATTTCAGTTTTTGCCAGTCATTTAAATGGCTTCATTTTGTACATTATTCATAGCTCAAAATATATAAGGCTTAGAAGAGATGTTGAAGCAACATTATTTCATGTTATTATTTTCAGCATATGCTCTATGTATATGTGTCCCTGATTGCTGTAGACCTTAGTATGATAATATCTTAATATAGTATTTGTTAAATTAAATTTGCCATTTGCAAAAAGTGAAACGAAAAAGTCCTATGCACTTTCTCTTTTATTCAAAATTAAGCTACATTGAATATAGGTAAGGTAGTTCTTTTTATTAGAAAAATGTGTGGAGCACATTTTGCATAAACATTGAAGACATACATTCAAACTAATAAAAGTAAAACTTAATTTGAAAGTTTCATGGCAAAATTATTAAGTTTGCATGTTATGCAGTCATAGTAAATGTGTGCTTTAAAATTGTTTCAAATTCTTATCACTGTGTGGAGACAACATTCACTTGTTTTTGTCATTAATCAATTTGTACTGAATTATTTTAGGAAAAGAAGAAATATAATTACTAATTTTCAAATATATCACACAGGCGGTACCCAAGCTATTTGTCGACCTGCACAAACTTGTAAATGGAATGGATATTCTACAAATTGTCAATATCAAGATAAAAATAATGAGCTTAACCTGCATAAAATTAGTTCAGAATGGAGGGAACTTGGATAAGCATTTACATCTAGATGTACAATTTGGGATAATGAAACAAAGCGCAATGCCAAAATATCCAACTAATATGTTAATGAAATGTGCCATTTTTGTGATGACAGAACATAGCAAAATAATTCCATGCAAATAATTGTTTTGAGTTACAGTTTCCATTAAATGTATTGGCCTGATCTATGACATTTTTGTTCTTCACACATTTACATTTTTCTTGTTAAAAACTATTTGTTTTTACCTTCTGTATGACCTATAGTATTAGGTACCTAAAAGGAAGTATTCTCTTTCACATTTTGATATCCCTTGAGCTCAAGGATATGAAATTAGGATTTTCAGGGAAATTTTACCCCCTCCTCCAGCAATTTTTATTTTCCTCAAATAATGTTCCTCGGTTTTCTTATTAAAATGTTATGCTTAACGTTATTGACATGTAAAATAAAATGGACATCTTGAATTTTCTGTGTGATTATTTGGACTTCGCTTTATTTGATTGGACTCTGAGAATCTTACCAGAAATAAAAAATGTAGAACCTATTAAAGTTCACAAATTTCATCCAATGACAGCATTGGCTGATGTTCGAGGTCTTCCATGTTCAAGTGCAGTCTAATGGGCAGGTTTGAAGTTTGTGATTATTCCTTTTATAGCTCGTTCCCTTTCTTTGCTTAGCAAGACCTTGTTCCCATAGTTAAGCATTTCAATATTATTTCTGAAAATTCAACTTAGCTTATATAGAACAATCTAATTTAATCTAATTTTAATAATTGTCGTTTTAAATGTACTTAAATCCTGTAATACCTCATTTTCGAACATTTGCATAGAGTTCAGTACTTAATGTTAGCTCTGCCCGGGAGGCGTAGATACTTGGAATGTTGGTGCAGATTTTTAAATGTGTTTTATGTTGCAAATTTTTTTTAAAAAAAATTGACTTCTGGTCTTACAGTTTGTGCTCTCCACCCCATATGAGTTTCTCGTAATTTTATGGCAGTTCGTTCCAAAATTTCAGGTATCGTGAACTGTTTTGAGACGCTGGGAATAAGTCGTGACACAAAAGCCTGGCGAGTTTGCCCTGAGCGTCACATTTGTTACAGCTGATGAGGGGGCGACCAACGCCATATCCACCCTCCAGTGCATCCCTTTAACAATCGATTCTTGGATCAACAAGGAAGCCACGCTTGGCTTGGATCTCCCCAACCCTCAACCGACACTTGATGGGATGTTGTATGCAGTTTCATCGACCCCATTCAGACATGATTTTCCCACACCCTCCCAACGTGCAGTGTTGCCAAAGTTTACCCTCGCCGAATTCTGTCTAAAGTTCGTTGAATGATTGATTTTCGTGTAATTACTTGGTATGTGTCAAACATCAAATGAAATAGTATTACATTCTAATTTGGAATGTGCGATATGGGATAACGAACATTTCGACAATATCTTCGTATCACTTGCAGCACGCTCTACGTCCCAGAGATTGCAGACTTCCTACTTCCTGGTGAAGACATAACTAAGTACCTAGGAAATGGTTGAGGATTTTGATTAGAAGCGTTTAATAATGCTATTCTTTGTGTAATTACTGGATAAGCTAATGCAGTGCGTAAGTTATTTTGAACAACTGACTTCACTTGTCAGTGTTTGATAACCAAAAGTGATAAACGATCATGGTTATTGAAGGATAAGGGAAAACCCCGGGAAAAATATTATCCAGGTAACTCACCCTGACCGAGATTCGAACTCGTGACCTCTTGAACGTGAGGCAGACACGCTACCATGTACGCATTCAGTGTGATCGATTCATATCTAACGTAAGTCAGAGACATCAGAGTACCTTCCCTACGTGAAGTAAATACGTGATAGGACCTGGTTTCTCTTTATTGCTGTGAATACCTTATATCATGTTTTGAGTGTTCGGAGTTTTCTAAACAGAACTGGTGAGTACAAACTCTGCGACTGGAATACTGCAGCGTGTACTTGAGCTTCTAAAGATAAACGTTCGCGGAAACCAAATTTGGAAGATCCCTAACTACCGAATTGGCAGCATTGTTCCACAAAAGAACGACCGTTATCTGAGCACATACGAGGCAGCTGCCTAAGGGATGCGTTTGAATCACCAACCGTTCGTTGCTGTCCCTTTAAACGCGATAGGGCAGCGATAATTAAAACCTCCCTCTCCCTTTTTAATGCGTATGTATGAGGGACGGACGCTACACTCAATGGACCGGCATGATGTTACATTTTACATGAGACGGGGACGCTCACCCTACGTGATTCATTTGTTTTCTTGCACATGTATTGTGCTCTTTAAAAGCAGAGGCCATTGTCCAATTGCATTTTTCCCATGGGGGGCGCATCCTTGCTTGCATTGCGCGTAATGTAAAACTCTTTTTTAAAGATGCAGCAGTTTCAGTAAATTGTTTCATTAAAGCTTGAACTGGGTTGTAAATTGAAAAAGGACGAAGAAGAATTAACTCTTAATTTGCAACGTTGTTCGGTTACAGTAGCAATTTTATCACTTCTAAATGTATGACTTACAGACACTCTCCGTGTGAAAACACCCTTTGCATCGGTAATTTCAAAATTATTGAATTTATTATTACGATTCGACGGTATAGTAAGGAGATAAGGAACACGATACCGTATTTGTCTCCTAACTCAGTATTTTAATGGGGCACTTGAATCTTATTTAATGAATGTTAAACTTAGCCATTTAAAACAGTTGAAAGAGTTTCATAGTTGAAAATGTCTGTTGCATATTTGTTTTGAATATTATGAGTTAAGCGACACATATATTGGAATGAAGGGTGACGATACCTAGAAATATAAAGTTTTAGGTATTTTGCTTATTTCTTATTCTGTCTGGAACACGTTCGATACAAGCAAAACAGCGGAGAGTGATATTTAGGAAATACAATGCCGCCCGTGGCCTTGCCACAAAGCGACCACACTGTTCTTGAATTTATTCCGGCTAGCCAGTAAGTATTTGATGGAATTTTGTTTTTATTTCAGTTTGTCAATTTGGATAATGTGCAGTAATTTAAGAACTTGAACTGAGGTGTGAAATCTTGTAGAATTTTTTTGGTGGAATGAAATACATTTTCTATGTCACAAAGAAAGTAAAAAACGGCAGCAACATGTGTGACAGGTGGTAATTAAGATCTAAATAACACAAGCACGATAATCTAAGAAACGTGGGGAAATTGCTCGCGTTAGTAGTAGCTAGATCGTAGTAGCATGCGCGCGCAGCCAAGCTATGACGTATGTATGGGGGTCATTCACTTGTGTTTATCTCCCATCATAACACTGCAAACACATCATCTCCTCCTCCCTAATAGTAGAGATACTGTTCTGGGAAAACAAGAATTTAAGCAACATTCGGCCCTGCACAAAAAATATCTCATTGGAAAAACAGCTGTTACTATAGAGTAGCGAAGCTTTAGAATTCCCCATTTTTTGTTTGGGTGGCATTGCGTGTGTAAACAAGTTTAGATATGATTAACATTGGCAGAGAACTAATGGGAAACGGTTGCCGCGAGATTAATTGTATTAATGCAAGCATCCTAGCAAGCCAATGTGCCTGAACCATGGTAGTAATAAGTCTGTAACATGGTTGTAGTCTTCAGGAGGTCCCGTGTTCGAATCTCGGTCAGGACCTTAACTAGAAAGGTAATGTCGGGTAGCCTTAGGCTCTATGCACCCTTGGCTCCTTGGAGCACCATCTCACCCTTTGCATTCATCGTCTGGTATGACTTACGTTGTAGGACGTAAATTAAAAAAATACATATTTATATGTGGTTTATTTCAAACCGTGAAACATTTGTACCGCTTGAAGCAGGCATTTGTTACATATTTACTCTAATATACGTTATAATAGCTTTACCTACTAATTAAAAACTATTATATCCAAATAGTCTTACAATTTCTTTTCTTTGAAATAATTTTCGGTAAAGATGATATAAAACATGCCGACTGTTCGTGTTAAAAGGTTTTATGTATATATTATGTAACAAAAGAGAAGTTACAGCTTTTGTTAAGTTACAAACCTCTAGTTTGCGAACTTTTCGAAGGTAAGTTCCAGCCAGATTGCAAAGCGGGTAAAGTGGGTTCAAAACCTAATATCAGATATAATAAGATGTCATTAGCATTAGTAGTTCAGCATTTAAAATATAAAATCCTTTCTCCTGGCTGTACCGATCTCCCATATAACACTAGAATATGCAACAGTAAGCATGGAGTAGCTTTTCAATGAATTTTGCCTATTTTTTTGAGTGAGAGGGATATCTTAAATTTTCTTACTACCTAGAGATATATGAAAGTTGTATTTACGTATGCTAATATACTAGAGTTAGCTTTCCCTCCATGTCCCTCTGTACTTGTTTTAAGGGTGGGAGTAGAAGTTCTGCTAAATTATGCCTGCGTGTATGCTGACGCCGCTTGTTTGGTTCCAACGGGAACTATACCAGAGCGGCATTGTTTCCAAAAATGGGTTTCGGTAAACACATAAGCACGAAACAAGAGCCCTTTATCCTCAAGTGGAGCAGGAAGGCCGGGCAGCTACAAGTGAAAACTGGATTAGCAGTACAGCGAGAAATAGCTGGCGTCCCATCAGTGAGTCACTCTTTTGTTTGTGAATGTGCTCACGTCAGGAAAAGGAGAAGCAGACCTTGCCCCGCTTCTTTACTATCATCGCATGCAGCCCAAGTTTACTAAAATGCGACAGCAGTGCACCCACTCACAACAGGAAAGAAAGTAGATATAGATGTCATCATTTACCAAATATAGCCACTGTGAAAATTAGGGCGACAGATTTTGTTTATATGTGTATATGTTAATATGAATAAATAATGTTACATTCAGCAGTATTCTCCTAGGATACAAAACAAGGCAGTCGAAATTTCCAAATACAGATATTCAAAACCAGTCCTTCAGATGTCCAGGGTCTTAGTGGGCTTAAGAAGGTGTGGTGGTTTTCTAGTCAGTAATTCCTAATGATTGGTATCACTAAATATAATGTCAGAAACTGTTAAAGGACCAATTTTTCATTCAGAGAGAGTACAATGTCTATCATGTGCCATTGCCCCCTAAAGTTTGCCTAGTATTTAAGTTTTTACCTTATGACGAAAGAGTTGGATAAAATGAATTGAATGGTGCCGTCTTAATTGGCTTATTTTTGCAACATTGTTCTATAACTCTTCAGAATTTACAGTAGGGCGTTTGCATGACGTATCTTAAATGAACCCAGGAACCATAACTTAAGATTGACGGAAAACTCCAAGGATAGCCTCGTTCAGACAGTTAGCCTCAATCAGGATTCGAACACTGGCCCTCTAAATGAAAAGGTAGGCACACTGGTAAGTGTAAAACGTGCACGTGAACAGATACCACGCTTTTTGTTAAAGTGGTCAGCGTTCTGGCTTTTTAATCCTACAATCCTTCAGTTTATCTTCCTGCACATCTTGAAAAGTGAATATTTAAAAAAAATAACTAAGCTTGCAGTCAACGAGTAATAAATAGCATAAGTTTTTAGGTAAAAGCCCTTCAGAATGACCGTTCAAGTTGAATGTAACTAATAGAACACAAAAGAAAAGAACCACAATTTCCCATCCATTGTGATTATTTGAATGTATACAAATAGTAAATAAAGAAATAGGAAGAATTTGTGCCATCAATAACGTTATTCGGCTTTGATTTACTGGCACTCTTGTGTTAACAAAATATGATTCAACAGCTAGTAACAGCTGCTGAAAGTGAAAGCTGTCACAAAAATTCCTGATCTTGCTAGTGTCTCTGAGACTTATTCGTTCATTAACCAAGATTTGTAACAACATGTGGGAAAGTGTGGGTATCCGTGTGGAGTCACGGCAAGAAGCTCTGTTAATAGGCTCCTCTTAATCTCAAGTGTAATCAAAGTAATTATTTCGTTGGGGCTCTTGTTCCAAGATAAAAATCGAGCGAGTGTTTCAGACGGAACGCTGGGAACTTCTACTTCTGGCACGCATAAGTGCTTTCAAGGGGCATCTGAGACAGACTACCGTATAAACAACAGGCGTGTTTTAGTTGGATAATGTAACTTGACGGTCGTACAATTTTGGTACTTCACAAGAACATGCCCAGCGGAATTAATAGTCTTGATGATAATTCATCGACTGCACCACGGCCTACAAGTCCGGAGCACAACTTTCGGACAGAGGACGTTTTCTACTATTTTATGTACCACGTATCTAGAAAGCAGGAAGATACTACATACACCATACAATATGTGCCAACACTTGTGTTTGTTATCTCCCAATTTTGTACCCAAGCAGTTTAAAAAGAACTCTCCCTCCTTGAATATATTTTAAATTAACAAATTTTAGTAATGCGTTGTTTTCTAAAAAATGATTCCAAAAATGTTTATCTCACAATGTTAATATTTTTTTAGATGTTCTTTATATTGGTTTGCTTTTCAAATATTTGTAGCTTTTTCAAGTATTAAATCGCAGTTTTGTAAAGAACTTGAAATTTCAAAGTCACTGTATATTATACAGCTTTTTAAGATCGTAAGACATTTAACTTATGCCTATAACAAATGAGTGATGAAAGTTTACCTCATTTAAAAAGGAACAGGTAGAACAATATTTTGTAAGACCAGGCTATATATAAGAAAAAGTCGTGTGAATGACTTGGGTAAATAAAATGTTTAAAAAAAACCCGCTCATTTCCATTACCTTAATTTAAGAGTAACTTTTGATATATGTACTAGATTTTGGAGCTTATTCCTTAAGGGCGCAGTAAATTGATTATTCGTCATCTTATATATTGCAACAGATCAAAAACTTTGCGTGCACTGTAGACATTACCTATGGGAATTTTGCTTAATTTTGTAAGATATATGACAGAGTACAATTCTGCCATGTTCAAAGTAGCTGAAGCATTTTGGACAATGCAGAACTAAGCGTAACCGGCTTCTCTCTTGTATTCAAAGAGAGTTGTGCCGATAGTTTAATTTTTAAGTACTTAGAGAAATTTAAAAATAAAAACCACTCATCAATGGGTTATTCTTTGAAAATTATAGCCTCTAGTTCACCTTACCTCTTTCTTTATTACGTGTCACATAATATATATTTATTAAGCTGAGTGTATAATGACATTATGGGCTTATTTAGACAGCAGTGAATTTAATTAGCATTTGAAATACAGGCGCACCTCAATTTTACACGGAAAACGTGAACTGTGAAGCTTTGAAATTATTATTTATTTAGCTGAACTTGTGGAGAGGGTTTCACATACGTGTTCACTTAACCTCAAGTGTACTACACTGCACACTGCATTTCTCTCCCGAAGTTTTTAACGTCTTCACACCAATTTCACGGTAACTACATGTCTTCCCGTTGCTGCTTGAATTGACGAGGCGTGGATGTGACGTAATGTTAAAGGTGAAACGTGCGTCAGAAAACGCGGCAGCATCATCATCGCATCATTTGTCCAACTAGGAAAATCACAACCGAAGGTCGAAGTAATAAAAAATTCCATTGGCGGAGCAACGAGGAGAAACAGCTTCTCGTCTTCTCATGTTGTGTCTCACACTTCCAAAACTTCTAGCCGTTATCTGTCTCCTTTGCAGGTGGGATACATTGGAAATACTGACGTAACTTGTAGCTTCTTTGCAGCTGTCTTCTGTCTTACAACTTCGTTGTCTGGGCTTCTTTTGACAGTGAAATGCCAGACTTGGTTATTCGTTACACGTGATCAAGCAATGACTATGGCCTGCTGCAAGTCTACTCTTGTCAGATTACTTACAATCGAATTTTACAATGTCATCCGACAAAAGGGGAGCAAAGTGGTAAAAGTTGGGAAGATTGTATTTTTAATCTTCCACCAGCCAACAACATAATGTTCCATTAAAGTATCCCTCTCTCTTAATCATCATCCATTTGTTTATAACAGGAACGTTTCAGTTTCAGACTATGGTGGCGTGTAATCAAAATGTATTATAATTAAGAAAACAATTCCTTCGTCATTATTGGACCAATTTATTATAAAATAATATATTAGTATTGGTCAGAAATTACCTGCTGACTGAAGTTCGTCCAGCCAGGCGGCTCTCTCGGTAAACGCGGAAATATTTACTCGTCCGTTTGCAGTGGTAACATTTATAAGCGCAAGATATTAAGAGACAGTACAGTTTTGAATATTATATAACATTTAGAATGACTGGTTCCTTACAGCATCACCTTGTGTAATATTTCGCTAAATGAAGTACTTGTGAATCAAAAATCAGATCAGCACATGCATATCAAAACGCGTGTGCCCGCCTCGGTAGAGCGTGTCTGTCTCACGTTCAAGAGGTCCCGAGTTCGAATCTCGGTCAGGGTGAGTTACATGGATAAGATTTTCCGGGGTTTTCCCATATCCTGGAAGATGAATTTCGGGTAACTCTAATTTATATGGACCCTGGGCTCATTTGAACATAATTTCATCCATTCCGTTCATCATCCGATATGACTTGCCATTGGAAGACAAAATTACAAACAAAACCAAAAACGCGTGTAAATTTCAGCTATTGCAAGGATCCAAACGTGCCTCTCAGTGTGATACATTCTTATAGGAACTGATTGGCCAGCGACTTATCGAACCCTGTCAGCTGATAACATGTGTTAATCACAAGGTAACTTCTCACCAAAGCGTACATCCTGTAAACATTTCGTAAATTTCCTGTAAATTCGTAAAGACATTATGAAACTCGCTGCTGCAATAGAGAATAAGAGGAGTTTAACAATGCATTGTTTCTCTGAAACAAACGACATGAATATACACACACTGGGGATAAATTCATATATTTAATAAGAATAATATAAATTCCACATATGTGCAACAACTCGTATTGCGCATCTGTAAAGTCCCATTTTCTTACCTACTCGAAAAAATTCCAGTGGGTGTGCTGAATACATATGTCATTTTTCTTTAACACTATCAATCACACTGCAAGATCTATATACTTTCTTTCAAAATTGTCATTTTTTAAATCGCTGTTAGGTTTAAATGTCTAGCTTAATTCAGGTGCCGTAAGGGAATCGTTGGTGTCTTCAGAAGCTTGCAACAAGAAAGGAAGAGAAAAAAAGTGGGGAGAGACGCTCTGGAGAAACGAGTTTCAAAACAGGTTTTTATTTTTTAAGAAACAGGCACATAATTTTTAGCTCTTCCACTACGTTAGATTTGTGGCTATGATCTTGTAATGCTATAGCAAGGTTGTGACCACGAGAATGATAAGTCTGCGACGATAATCCTGGCTTTTAAAGAACAGATTTACAAGTATCTTATTTTTATGGGCGAGAAAGCCGGAAATACATCGTTTTACATACATCTTTGCGAGTTGGTTTTCAGGCAGACCGGTCTGTTGATGCCTTTCATGAATTTGCGGAAAACTAGTTTGAATCTTAACTGTAAACATTTCAGTTCGCAAACCAGATGCTCCGCACAGGACATAAATTTTGTGACTGGTGCTCATAGTATGTTATCAATAAAGTTGTGACTCAGAAGCAAATTATCCTAATTAGCAGAAGACGCCACAATAAAATGTAAAAGAATAAAAGTGTCTAAACGTGACACAGGATATACATTTTGTTAGTGATGCTCATAGTATGTTATCAATAAAGTAGTGGCTTTGAAGAAAATTAGCTTAATTAACAGAAGATATTACAATAAAGATGTAAAAGAATGTCTGTGAACCTGATCACATCAGAAATAAAACGTCTAGAGGGAAAGAAAGCTGAGTCAATTACGGTGAGAATGTTAACACAAAGTTGAAGAGTACAATTACCTTGAGACCGTTTATTTATCGTTCATTATGCTCAATAGCTGAGTGAAAATACCTACAGGCGTCTATTTTTTTTTTTTCATGATAATGTGGAAGTACAGGGAGGGGGAAAAAGCTTGTACAGGTGACTCAGACTATTTTTGTAAACCCTAATGTTTCTATCTGCTTCAGTAAATTGGGTTAAACGTTTGTGATTCTGTTTTCATTTGTATACCTATTTGGATAGGCACAAGAGGGATAAAGGTTGGATTGATAGTGAGTATGTCCTGGCATTGATTTTGTCCAAAAAAAAGCAAAGAATTGAATTGAATCAATTCAAATAGCAACGAATATTTCGGAAATGGCTAATGTGATAAAACAAATGCAGGCCATTTCTAAAAAAAATGATGATCGAATAGTCATATAAGAATGTGGATAAGTTCCTTGGTGTTGTAGCTCATGTGGTAAACGAAGTACTGATATCAATGAGGTTCATCAAAATGTTTATCCCTATTTTGATAGTTAATATTTCTGTAAGAATGGCCTAACATTAGAACAGTAAAAATGCTCGTTTGCCACCTTTTAAATTTGGAGGTGATCATGTTCATTACCGTAGAAGTTCACCATGTGTCTAGGTGATGAATTTTGCGAATTAGCCTTTTTCCTCACCTTGTGTGGAGGAGTTACGCTCCTCAGGAATAACAAGAGATCAGATCCTGTTGAAAAGCAGAAGACTTATGGATCTGAGAGAATATCGGATGAAGGATCAGCCCAATATCTGGTATGAGAGTGAAGAAGGGATGAATTGGATGAAAGTAAGGTTGATTTTGGAGCAATTGATGGAATGAATGGCCGGAGAAATCGAAGAACCTGCCAAGATACAACTTCTCCACCTCAAATTCCACATGCAGTCTCATAGAACCCGGACCGACTAGGTGAGAGGCGAGCAGTCAAAGCACTCGGCCTCGGTGACACCTGATCTAAAACACAGATTCTGTTTCTGTACTTGTCAAGATCTTTATATGCTGCGCTATCTAGTGTTATAAAACACAGATTCTGCTTCTGTACCTGTCAAGATCTTTATATGCAGTGCTATCTAGTGTTATAGTCGAAGTAAATAACCTGTTTGGTGCTTGAAGAGGTGGAAATAGCATCAAGATTGCTGTTTTTATTTTATCTCCCACAACTCATTGCATTGTGCATTTATGCGCTTTTTACGGCTTTGTTTATACAGTTTCGGAAACCAGAAAAAATATTACAAAATGAAACATGTTGCTAATAAATATTAAGTACCTAACTTGCGTAATAAACTCACTGATGATGAAGCAGATAATGGTTTTCTGTCCATACCCCAGCTCTATTATCGTTACATCTGAATCTTAATATCGTGTAGCCGTTGTGCACATTCTTAACCCTTTCTGGCAGTTAAAAAGCTTTAGCGTCGGATGATGCGGAGAGAAATTATTTTCTCATTAAAATCCTTAAGGGAGGTTGAGATTGAGTCAGTGATTAATTATAGCCATGTTTAAGAGGGTGGAGATGTGTGATTGATGAAGCTACAGCACTCATTTTCCACCGAGTCGTGTTAACTGATTGTGAAATAATGACTGCCGTTTTCTTGTTAGGTCAGCTGCACTTTTGACTTAAGAGGCTGGGAAGCCAGGAGAAGATAAATATGAAACTAGTTTATGCAGGTCTTCATACATGTCCTCACGACGAATGTATTCGTTTAAGCTCTGTCACAATCAAGAATTCAGTTTGCGCATTGTTATCTCTTCATTTGTTTTATCAGCGGTCTTGTACGCTCATTTGATGAAATGCGTTGCAGATGTTTTATACTTCGAAAGTGTTTGGTCAACTATAGTTACATCACGCATTTCAAGGAACAATTCACACACCGTGTATTCTCTCAATGTTGATTTATTGATGGAAACATCCAAATACTCCAAATATCACTTTTTATTGCGTTCCTGGACATCCATATTTCTTATATCATCACAGATTAGGGCTAAGCATTTCTAGTTGAAGCCCCAATTAAACGTGTTTTATGACCAGGATCCTGAACAGTGGACTGGAGATTTTAACACAGATCCAGGGTAAGGCTTGGTCTTGAAATGTTGCAGGTTTTGCTGCTTAGTTGGTACAGTTGGGTTTCTGACTGCCTTGAGAAACAGTCAAGTATTGCTTTTTAAAGGGAATGGATTCACTTTAGAGGCTTAACAAGAGAGTAATGTATATGAACATATTGCTACAGGTTCCAGCTTGCAAGAAATAGTTGTTTAGGTTTCTACATTAATTACAAGTAAAGGAAAATGGCTGAACTTATTTGAGAAGTTTTGAGTACAAATCCCGATTTTGAGCACTTCAGAATTAATAATCTCAAAAGCAGAAGCCCAGTATTTGGGAGATTAAATTTGTCATATATCTGTTATAATACCTAAGATGGCTTACTTGACAGTTTTACGATATATAATACTGAAGAATAAGTATTAACATCTAAGTCCATAAAGTGCCTATTTAGCTTCAGAGTATGTCTGAAAAGTATGTTTATATCTGATATTTGTATATTTGTTTTAACTCACATCTTAAGAGCGAAATTTTGTATATAATTACAGTACATCAGCTTATTGCGTACGTAGGCTTCTCGTCACATGAACGTTGTAGTTTAAGGCGATAAGTACGTAGTGACGGACATGACCTCGTTTTTCTGTAGACTTTACTTCTCGAGTATTTGTAGGTATGGGAACTGACTCATACTGCAGTGCAATAAAGAACTAGTAAACAAACAACTGCAAACATTAATAGCATTTTGATGTCGACGGCATTGTAATTGTGAAGTGAGTAGCGTGTGGGGAAGGGAAGCAGCAAAGAAAACAAAAGAAGCTCGGCAGCTCGAGGGGACTAGTGTCAAGAGATGTTGAGGATAAGGTGAAAACTACTGGGGCTACAGTTTTAAATAATAATAAACAACAGCAACAGTCTCTTGACTTCCAGTAAAGTCATGGCCAACTCTAGCTCGAAGGGATGCTTTACATCTCGAGTCAGGGGTACTCAACCTTGCTCTGCTTGGCACAACTGAAGTTGTAAGATGCTTTCCAAGGTTATCACCTAGGTTTTAGGTGGCCGGGTTTGAACTCAGAAGAAGACGTATCATCATCTGTCTCTTTAGCAGCATCTTTTATTAATTCCTATGGTTACATTTCAGATTTAAAAGAAAATGCCAAATAGGAAATATGAAGTGTCGAAATACAAGGTTTAAAATTACAAAATGTAGAACCCGTTTCAACTTCTTAAATTCGGAAATCAGACACGTTTGTGAAGACAACTATCAATGTTTAACCATTGAACTATTTTTGGGAGCATAGTTTTAATGCAGGAAGTTACGGTCCGCTTAGTTGAATAGAAGAAAACGTGATCAGTAAAACTCCAATTTTGTGTAATGTCCTTGGCAAAGAGAGGTCAGCTGTTTTTGAGTGACGTGGGTTGCTTATACTCAGGCGCGCTGGGAAAACACTTGCACATAAACACGATGGCAGAATTACAGTACTTCCTCGGTTCTTGTCCCTTGGTCTCTCTTGTGAGATATGACTAATGTATGTGGTGGAAATTAATTCCGAGTTTATTAGTATCACTAAACTCTATTTTTATTTCCATAACCGTTTTATAGCATCAATACTGTGTAAAGATATGAACTTCCAGTACAGTAACGTTCCTTGAAATGATCTGTAGCACATTAGAAAGCTAAATTTGGAAATGGTACTGGCGATAAGGGGCGGTGTTTAAGAAAACTGGATGAAGAAAAGTATTTTTCTTGCATACGCATTAAAATTGTATTAGAACAAGCTGCTAATTTTTCGGGGCTAAATTTGACAATATATTTGTGTTGGCGAAGTAGATACCATTCTGTGTAGTAGCTGAGTTTCGATTTCTACGAACCACAAGAAATCTTAAATTTCCACGTTCAGTTGCTTCCTGCTATTTGGCTCTCTTCCTAAAGATAATGGCATTCCACTCTGCTGTGCGACATTGGGACATAACGCAAAATGATTAATAGAACAATCGCAATATTACACGAAGGCTTTTGTGTTTTGGCAGTCGAAGAAACAAATGGATCACATTTGGGATAAACGTTACAACAGTGCATGCTACCTTCTTTTGACGGTAGATGTTGACTTAGCACAGCCTTGGGCAGATGCGAGGACAAAGGATGGTGCAGATAAGTGACACGGTGTAGCGAACCTTTTCAGCCTTGCGGGACTCACGAAGATAGTTTTTTCCCAAGCCCCTGTGGGAAAGTTCCGGACGAATTCCGGTTTCTGGGAATGACTGCTACCACTCTTGAGCATGGACGAAAACAAGCGAGGATCATGATCACCCCTGAGCCACGGTATCTGTTTCGTTTGTGGCACGGGCCAAGATTTGGTTTCTTCCGCTTCAAGGTCACTCGCTCGCTTCTCTTTCGCTCTCCGTCACTCTGCGCAAGTCATTTTAGCACCACCCTTCAGTTGGCAGATCATTGGCCTTGCTCTTCCTTGTGTTTTTGGCTTCCCTTTTGTCCTACCAGCTTTGCTTTAAAATGCGGTTATTGCTCGTTGTAGAAATATCAGTTTGGATTTCAAGTTACACATAAACTGCTTGGTAATTTATTATTGTGTGAGATTTTGAAAGGCTGAGCATAAATCTATAACAAATTTACTTTTCTTCCAAACCAATCTTGCACATAGTATACAGTAAGACATTCACAATGAACGTTAGGCGTAAACATTAAAGTTGATGTAGCTGTACAGGTAAAACTATATGATTGTGTCAACTAACAGAATAAAAAAGGAACGCAAACAAACGGGAAGTTGGTTAACTTAAGTGCATGTTTCACCGGGGATATTGTTCTAGACGTGTTACTGAAATATTTTAGAAACTAGTTATTCTTAATCTGGATTATAATTGCAGGGAAGTTCTTTATTTTTATCTTAGGTTTCTTTGGTGGTTACGCACGCGTGAGTAAAATTTATGCTGAAAAAATGGTGTTTGCTAGGTCGTATTGAAATATCCGAGATTTATAAGAATTGAAATAAATAAAGAAAAGCCTCTCATACAGCGTCTTCAAGGTTTCTGAGGTTTGCATAAAAAATTTTACGAAGATGAGTACTTAGAACGAACTTTGTAAGTACCTTCATAAAGTATTCTTTAGAAACTAAAAACGTAAGTATTTTTTGATACACTAAAATCAAAAGACCAGAAATCTAGCTCCTATCGAGATGATAATGCCAAATGGAGTTGGGAAACTTCTCCCCAGCTCTAGCATGATGTTCATGATTCGCTTGCAAAACCAAGTATTTGCAGTGTAAAATTTCCACGGAATGTTTTTGGGTAAGGTAAAAGTTGAATGGTCAGATTCAAGGTGAGCTGGTTGGGAGAATTTTCGGGAGGTTAGGGAACTCTTGCGTGGTGTAATGATGCCTTGTAGTAGGGGTTTAATTCCCTGATTAGGATGGATAGATGGAAGGAGGAGGTCCTTTTAAAGGGTCAACGACCATCAAGCTGGTGGTGTGGGGCGAGCAGATACTGCGCAGTAAGTGCCTGCCTTCCTGTAGAGGTCACTACCCACCAGTGTACCTCACGCATTTCTAAACATGTGCCTTAACGCTATTGTTTGTTTTCATAATTTGTTGTCCTATCCTAACTTAGGAGCTCTTCAGTTTAAATGAGTGAATCTCATCTAACATTCAATTTGTATCTGTACCTCGATGTGATACCTGCTGTTGTCTGCTTTCAGTACAAGCCGTGTACTAGAACGAATAAGTTGAGTGTTCTTGTACCAAAATAGTAGCAAATGATCTGTGTAGAACGCAGTTACAGAGTATTGGTGCTCTCATGTACTGGAAAATGATACAAAGTATAAACAGTGTTATCGTAGTTCTTGTACCGATGTCTTAACTATTCCGGCGACTTAACTTTACATCACAAATTATAAAGTGACAGCATTCATTATCTTTTTATGACTTTAGGCATCGTTTATTTTCTCTGCTGCTTATGTATGGAAGGTAAAGGGACCACTGTATTGCATATAAATATTGGTTATCTAGATTTCATCGTAAATACGCGGTTCTGAGGTTCCATGAACGAAAATAAAACTTTTTTTTTTTTTTTTTTTTTTTTGTAATGCACGCTGGGTGTGTATAAGTAAGCCAAAATCTTGATGCTGGATAAGTTGACATTTAAGTACAGCATGTTTCTAACATTTTACTCGAAAATATTCAAGAAATTCCTCAACGAGAAGCTATTATTTACGAGGAAAAGCTAAGGACGTTGTTTAAAATTGATATGAATAACATGTAGATACGAGGGTGGGTCAAAAAATAATGCCTCCTATTTTTTTTTTCTCTTTTAATTGCCAAGAAAATTGAATCCAATTGACATAGCTTGAAAACTACAACATTGGCGATTAATTTGTCACTATCCAATATGATATCCGCCCTTTTCCACAGTTTTGGTCCACCTTTTAACTAGGGCATGTATTCCAGTGTGGTAAAACACACGGTCTTGCTTCCTAAGTCATTGACGTACGGACGTTTTCACAGCCTCCTCATCTTCAAAATGAATCCCACGATGAGCTCCCTTTAGTGGCTCGAACAGATGTAAATCTGATGGTGCCAGGTCAGGGCTGTATGGGGGATGAGGTAAGACTTGCCATCCCAATTTCTCAATTTATGCAGTGGTGTAATGGCTGGTGTGTGGTCTTGCATTGTCATGCAAAAGAAGAACATCCGCCATAGTTTTTGTTGGGCGAACTCGGCGAAGACGAGCTTCCAGCTTTTTGAGAGTTCTGACGTATTGGACAGAATTTATTGTGCATCCCTGCTCCAAAAAATCAATCATAAGCACACCCTCTGCATCCCAAAACACTGTCGCCATAACTTTCCCTGCCGACCGCTGAGTTTTGAATATTTTCTGTTCTTCGGTGACGTGTGATGCCATTCCATTGACTGCCTCATTGATTCAGGCTAAAAAAAAATGAACCCACGTGTCGTCTCCAGTAACAATTTTTTCCAGAAACTCCTCTCCCACCAAATTGAAGCGCTGTAAGAGTTCGGAGGCTATTGTTTTCCTTGTTTCTTTGTTTTGGGCGGGTAACATTCTTGGTACCCAACGTGAACAAACTTTTGAGTAACCCAGTTGTTGAATAATCGTCATCACACTGCCTTTACTGAGGGAGGTAGTGCGACACAATTCACCTGTTGTTACCCGGCGATCACCACGAATGTCATCGACTCGCTGAATGTTGCATGGAGTCACTGCAGTCACCGGCCTGCCGCGTCGCTTTCATCTGCCAATGGTGTTTGCCCTTCAGCTTCTTTAAAGCAACGAACCCATCGTCTAACAGTGCTGATATCCACCATTGCATCACCATACACATTTTTTTAGCCTTTCGTGAATGCGAATTGGCGTTTCACCTTCCGCAGTCAAAAACTCAATCACAGAACGCTGTCTAATACAAATGTCGATGTCAGCTATTTTGCAAGAGGATGCAGTGCTGCCACCTGTTGACTTAGGAAGTTGCTTCTGCAGGGGATTAGAGAAGAAGGTTTGAGGAATTGCGCCAAATTCAAAGATTTCACATAACTTATTTAAGGGGGAAAAATAGGAGGCATTACTTTTTGAACCAACCTCGTATATTTTGAAAAATCTCCTTATTGAACGTTGCATAGCGTTGATTTGAAGACTGACATGCTAACTACTGGTACACGATTTAAGCATAAATTACGAAGTGTGTGGAAAAATATTATATTGAAGTTCGTCAAAATGATTTTAGCACAAAATAAAGACATACATTTGTCTGCAGGCCGGAGTATAAAATAGTTGGTATTATTGATACCTGCATCCCATTACAACCTCACAAGCTCAAACTAAAAACCAAGCAAATGATTATACCCTTTTATCCTTTCCAGACATATACGATAGCGAGACGATGGGCTTGTAGGCTTGTGGAAGATGGATAAGTAATCAAGCAGAGCGAGTTAATTCTCTTGTTTCTGTTTAAGGCAATAAATCCGTTATCGCGACATCAGGAGCTACTCATTGTGCCCCTGGGGTTTTCTCTACCGCACAATGGAGCATTAATTCTCATGGGTGTTGCCGTGTGCTGTTATCAGATCATCTCCCTGTAGGCGCGTTCGCAGAGGCTGCAACAAAGAACTGAGCTTACCCCTGTGTTGAGAAAAGTCTTGAGGAGTTTATGACGGCTATTAATGCTTTATGTTAGCCTAATTTTGAGAACCTATTTGAAGCCTTAAAGTACTTTTGGAATGTTCAGAGCTGTCCTCCAAACTATATTTAGAATGTATTTTGTCAAATGTACAGAAACTACAGCGGAGCAAAGAACGTAAAGATGTAGAAGACAATTAGATACTAAATTTCAAAGTTAAACACTCAGTAGTTTGATTCCAAATACATGTCATTATGATTTAGAGGGTCTGAAATTTTTTTCTGTGTACTTCGTTGCTTCCACAGTTGCCGTCCTGTAAGCACACTGGTGGTTTAGAATGTAGATAGTTAAAAGATTTTACTATGGCTTTACATTCAGGATCTGATATGTCCATTACAACCGAAACAGTTTTCTTACGCATTTAAAAGGCCTCAGAACGTTATATCGATTGAGAAATGAACTATTTCTGCAAAATAAGTTCGTAAGAAGATAAAAACTGGTCCAAGGAATGGGTGGACGTGAGTGCAGCTCTTGTTTTACAAGATTTCAAGGATGCTTCATGCAACACGCGCTGAACCTCACGCAGTTTATTTGAAAATCGTATAATTTGTTGGAATTGCCAAATAATTTGCCAGAACACTGCTGGTTAGGGATATTTTAATAGTCTTATCCGTGGAATAACAAATCTGATGCTACCGAAAATGAGGTATGCAATTAGCTAGTCATTAATAACATCAGGAAATGTATTCCTATTGAGCAAAAAGCATCTATCAAAGTTATGACTGGGATATGACGTGAAGGATGAAACTCTCTAGTTTGGTGTCTTATCATTTTACATGAGGAATGGAAGAAGGTTCGGTTTTGAACACCCTGTAGCGAGAACGCTGTTGTTAATTTGTGTTGATGATGTA
Organism: Mantis religiosa; assembly: GCA_030765055.1. Taxonomy (NCBI): domain Eukaryota; kingdom Metazoa; phylum Arthropoda; class Insecta; order Mantodea; family Mantidae; genus Mantis; species Mantis religiosa. Next base: position 118,452,201 of record CM060955.1, on the reverse strand, counting down.
GCGTTTATTAGTCCCAGACTAAATATTATTTGTGAGCGTACCAGCAGCAGAAGCAGTAGCACGAACAAAACAGCGTGGTCAGCTAATTGCCCGGTAACTAATCGTTGGTTGTACAGCCTCTAATTAAAAAGCCAACTCGGAGAACGTATTCTTGCTGTCCATCAGTCTCGGACTACTCGCCCATGGCCACGCAATAGAATACATCAGAGCTCTATTTCATAAGAGATTTAACTTCCTCTCTCCCGTTAAAATAAACACAGTCTCAGCTATTTCGGATATAAATTGCAGCCGCATTAGTTATATCGAGGTTACATAGATTTGAATGAAAACCATCAGAAATATTAAGATCATTCTAGTTTGAAGAATACTACAATGGTAAAACACACCTAAAAATTTAGTAGTGTTTAACGTCCATATATAAGCATCACAGCAGATGGACACTGATAATACTCATCGATAATTTAGAAAAGGCCATTTGTTAATTTCAGGCCTATTTAGGGTGCCTACCCAGAATTTATCAGTTATCAGAACTGATGAGGTGAGGTGGGATTGGAACCAAAGATCTATTCAGAAATCCGATTAGACAATTTCGTCCTTGAAAGTAGTACTCACTTGGATATCTTGTTTTATTCCATGAATAAGTATCGCCAGAAATGCATAACACACTCAATTTTTTAGCACTGTACTCCCAATTGTATTACTTTAAGGATAACAGTATAAAGCGTAACAATAAATAGGGTTGCTATACAAAACAACAATCTTCTGGCATACTCCTCATCGAGGGAGTACACTATCAAGTGTACAAAGTGGTATACAAGATGCAACAAGTTTTTTTAATGGAAACTTTAAAATTATAAGCAGCATTTTGTTGGTTTTGTACCTTAGCTGTCGAAGTTTATCATTGGCGTTTACAGCAATAGTTTTACGAATTTGGTTAACCCGTAACGGGTATGGTGGGGTCAGGAGGACCCCGGCTAAAATTGTATACCATGTTAAACCTATTTTCTCCGCAGTATACTTGAGTTGAGCGTTGAGGTTGTGGTGAAAAGGGTGCGTAAGCGGGGTCAGGGTGACCTCACCATACTAATAACGTAAGTATATCAAATCGTATTACGGTATGTTTCAGGAGGAAATGTCAACAGCTTACGCAAACAAAATGCATTATATTGCATCGAACGTGTTAATGAATAAGGAAGAGGGCCCTTACTTATATGGGAACCTTAAAGAAAAACAAGAAAAAAATGCCAAAAGAGTTTTTGCCATTCAAAGCCAGGAGACTTGGATCTTCATTGTTTGGATTTGGAGACAATTTAACATTGGTCTCCTATGTACCAAAAAAAAAAAAAAATGTTTTTGGTATCTTCGATGCACTACAGTGCTTCAGTGAACCAAGAAACAAAAAAATCTGTTTATACGACCAATAGATGCTGTAGAAGGTGGCCTCTTACTATTTTCTACACAATGCTGAACATTTCCATGATGAATGCATTTGTAATATATTTATCATTAATGGAAAACCATAAACAATCACGCTTCGAGTTCACCAAGTCTCTGGCATGGCAGCGAAGGATAATTATTCCACACCTCCCTCGAGGATTAAGGAATAACATTGCCAGGATGCTCAAATGCGAAATCCCCAAGCACTTAGGAGTCATAACAAAACGAGTTAAATGTGCAAAGAGTCCTAGAACAAAAGTGAGGACTGCTTGTAAGCACCTACTGTGGTTTTGTCCAGTTGCTATATCTATTTCATTTTAAACACTTTTATTAGTTACTATTCATCTTTAATTTCATACTTCAAACCTTTTTTTCCAGAGTAAAGCATGTAATTTGATTCAAAATAGCTGATTCTTAGAACTATCATCATTCGACTAATTAATATTACATATTTGGTAAAAAAAAAAAAAAAAAAAGACGCCTGCAGAGGCTTACAATGTAGTTTATGCCTAATTAATCTCTAAATATAACTGAATATTACCTTTATGTTTACTTTATTACGATCTATCATCCCTCATCATCCATAATTGTAAAAAATGAAATGGTGTCCTCCTGACCACACCATACCATTTGTTAGAAAAACTGCACCACACCGGTTACGGGTTAAAGCACATGTGAAGGTGACATACTTTGATGGTGGCTGTACCTATTAGAGAGAACAGTATGTATATTGGTGGACAGTCAGCCGTACAGAAATGACTTTCACATCTACTATATGACCTCAGAGGGCCGAGAGTCGTAAGCGGCTTTAATGACGCAATTAAACGCGGATTTTACACCGAGGCAGCAGCAATAAAAGGAATCGTAACCCAGAGATTGTTTCCACATGCGTCATATCGCGCATGCGCACATAGCGGTATCGTAAAAGCGTTATCAGCAGTCGACATTGCTCACGACCTTGGCTGACACGACTTGGCCGTAATTCCTCATTTGCTTATGGCTTCGATAATGGGCTGTGCAGTATTTATTTACCATAGAGCCATTAAAAGAGAAGATATCCCTTTATTCTTGCGCATGTATACCTCTGGTTGTAAATTACATCAGAATTTTAGGATTCTCTTATAAGAAACAAGTATGTTTACTGCATAGAAGACTTGAAAGCTTTCCCCACACAGTTTGTCGTCTCATATCTAGAGGTCAGATTGGCGGCTGTAGATGTTGTAGTTGCACGTTGTTTCATTGGATTTAAACTTCAAACTTCCATAACATCTACAAACACTGCGGAAGATAGGAAATAATCTAAGAAACGGATCCTCTCTAGTAATTTGTGCCTGCTATCTCAAGGTTGAGAAACCAGAATGCAGGTCACTGACAAAAAGACTGTCAACTGTATTTTGTGACCCAATAACACGTTTGGGAATACCAAAAACATAATTAGTGAGAAATACTTTACAAGATTTCTGTAGTGTTTACATTATTTTAATCATTAATGATCTTTAAACGATAATCCAACCAGACCAATCTGTTGAACAGAGAACAAAAAACTGTTACAAATAAATACTACCATATGTTCGTAACTCCAAATTAAAGACTATGACGCATCTATTGAGGGTTCGGAAGTTTAGCCTGGAGATTAGTGAACCCAGTGATTTAGGTTGTGTACATTTTTTCCTTGGTTGATCTGCAACATGACCTTCCTCTTTGTGAGTCCTGATGAGCTAATTTTGGTGTTCGCTGTTTATCCTTATCAGAACACAACCACTACCCTTAAACTCCCTGATTAAATCCTGACTGAAACATGTGCCTGCTCTTAAATTATTAAGTGTAAATTTTCAAACAGATTCAGAAAAACTATTATTTTCATAATAGCATTGTGCCATGGTTTGCAAATTACAAACTCCAGTAGAAGTACTAATAAAAGAATGAATGTTTTTTTCAAACAAAATTAACTATGTATACTAACTGTGGAACACAAAAAGGAACAAATGAAAACCAACCGATTGTGATTTTCTTTTCCTGTATGTATAGCAGATTAATATTTGAAACGACTTGAATAACCTGAAATATCAAAATGCTGCAAAATTCATTTTCCTGTCACAAATTGGAGTGATTTGTAAAAAGTAGTTCCAACATCAAAATCAGATTATTTGAACCAGGGACATCTCACAAAAGTCTGCTTTTTCCTGCTTTTGTTAGCTGTGAAATATTGAGTTATTTGTGACAAATAAAATAGCTATTAAGATTAGTAAATGGTGACTGATTATTAAAACTAATTAATACTTCAGATTTATAAATTATGTTTACCCTTCTGGCTAAACCAAAATTAATTTTAAAATTCGTAAAGAAGGACACAAATAAAATGAATTTCGAAATGGCAGCTTTCTCTGCATTGATTGTTGATATTTGTTCTAAGCTTGCTTCTCTAAACTAAACTCAAGTATCATGGCTTCCCATGAAATAATTATTCGTGCTGATTTCATTTTTTTTTTTTCTTTTGTTAAAATACATATTTGAATTATTTCCTCCAAAAGGGTATTGTTTTCAAGCAGATTTGGACAGCTTTTCTTCACTGACAATGCAGTAACTATTACTTCATTAATGAAGCACTTTTGTTAAATAATACTTCAAGGAAATGTGGTTTAACACGTTTGACCATTACTTTGAAACGATGGAAGAAAGATTAAAATTAATAAGAAACTTACTGTACATAAGACGCTTTAAGTGCCTGTCATTACTTTTCTGGATCTTATTGACTTTAAGAGTAATGTACATTTCTTCTAATGGATGATATGCAAATTTTTGGATTCAGGATGTAAATTCAACTAAAACCCTGTCTTGCACATCAACCAAATTTTAATCTGCCATTTATTGTTATGATTTCTGATCAGCTGATGTACCAAAGTAGCTTTTCAAAATACATTTAGTGAAAGAGAACTGTACTTTCTATGATTTTTTTTTTTTAATTTACGTCCTCCAACATTAAGTCATCGGACGATGAATGGAATGGGTGAAATGATACTCAAATGAGCCTAGGGTCCATAGAGCTTAGAGCTACCTGACATTGGTTTTTCAGGATAGGGGAAACCCTAGAAAAAACCTTATCCAGGTAACTCACCCTGACCGAGATTTGAACTCGGGACCTCTTGAACGTGAGGCAGACATGCTACCACCATGCTACTGAGGCGAGCTTTTTATGAATTGTTCAGTGTTTATGAAAAAATTGACTATTGTATGTATAGGATATAGGTGGGTTAATTGCTAAACATACATCTTCTCTTTTGTTTCAGATTTCTTGAAGAGTAGGAAAAGGGGCTTCAACCCAAAAACGAAGTTAACATCTTCACCTACTCTCCCTCCAGTGCCAGAGCCAAAAAGGACCAGGTTAAGCAACAGCTAGAACATACATTCCTTTCCAAAAGCCACATGTAACAGAAAGCTGAAATAATTATGTTATGAATATAAAGTAAAAATTGATCTCCTTTAGTAAAGATGTACAATGTTATATTAGTTTTATTTGGTGTGTAGAGTTATATGTACAACTTCAAATTGTTGTAGCTGTATGTATGTAATTTATTTTTATTTTGTTTTGTTTATATGTTAGATTTTTTTCATCCTGATCTCGGAGAAGCATGCATCTCAGTTCATTATCATATGATGCTATAGGAATGTGTTGTTAGAAGTTCTATTGAGCTCGTTCACTCATAGAGATCAGCCATCTATTAAAGATGGTATTGCACGACCCACATCTCACCATCCTTAGTGTACACTGCCATCTAACTGCATCATGTGTACATTTGGCATCATAAATAATCATGTCCTCATAAATCATGAGCTTAATTTTATAAATTATAAAACCAAATAATGTTACTAAAAATGTAATGTTCTTTCCAAGAAGGAAGCTGATAAAAACAAAAGACACATTAATGTCTCATGCTATGTGCTCACATTTTAGGAGTGTTCATTACACTTTAAATAAAGAAGTATTTACAACAGTGTTGAAGAATGAAAGATTTAAAAGCATATGGACATTCCCACCCGTATTTTGTTTTACTCTGCTGCACTCTTGGATTGAATTATTATAATGGGCATCTTTATGTGATCTTAAGTTGACCAGTGTTAATGCTGAGTGAACTAGCTGGTACAGCTACAAGAACTGATTGACAATGCTGCTTTCCTTAAAGATTTATTTTTACATATATCTCCTTAAGAGTGCCAGGATGAAGGAGGTCGCGTATTACCAAATACCGTTAAGCTGAACAAAAATGGCAAACATTGAAAATAATTATGTATGGCTTACCAGATGCCCTTTTAATCATGGTGTCATATTATTCAAATAGAGCATTAACCTTTTATGAATGTTTAACATAAAAATGTCTATTTTGTATAATAGTAATAATAATGCAAGGAAGATATTTTAGTCGTAAATATTGGAACTCAAATTTAATGTAACATTTTATTGTACAGAGTTGGTAATGCTGCGTGTACAGAAAATATTAATGGGAAGAGGTGTTTTGCAGCTTTGTAATTACAAAGAACTTGGAACATATATTGACTATTGGATTAAATTTCATAATCTTTGCAGTTTACATAATGGTATGGATTTTTTTAAGGGGAATCTTCTATATAATTAATTAACTGCAAAAGAGGTGTGGTATGTTTGTAAGCAACATATTGAAAGTTAATTCTAAATTTTTTTTTATGTCTGTATCATTACACTGAATAGGTTTATTATTTCATATCAAATGCTTTAAGTCTTGCATGGAAGGTCAAAGCGAGCTGACCATTGCGCTTGTGTAAAATATGTTATAACCTATTCAGGGCAGTGATAAAACTTCTTGTGTGTGAGTGTGTGAATCCAAAGAAATTTAATATAAGTACAAAAGCTATGTTTGTTTAATTATTAATTGATATTCACTAATGAGAACTGAAGAATTTGGTATCATCACAATGCCAATTGTGCCATGCCTGTTGCTGAACTGTGCCTTATACAACTACATATATTGCTCTAGATTAAGCTCACAATGCTTAAAAAGCACTGCCTGTGAATGTAAATCTATAGTATCAACAATTTTTACGTTGGCATTGTGTGGAACTGAAGAGGTTTGTCAAGAATTGGTTCAGAAATGTAACTGCCACGATCTCAAGCTTATACAAGCAATTTTTGTCATTTCTGTCCTTGCATTCCACAAACATTACGCAGTGTTTGATTTAAATATTTTTCAAGCACTGTGAAAGGAATACAAGGCAGTGTGGAAGATGTTCTGAACAGTACAACAAATGAGGGTTTAGTTTCGTTTACTTTGATTCACTTCTTAATTTAAAGGATAAGGTGCTTTCATTGAAGTCAGAATATGCACTTGTTAAACCCAAGAATGAACACTTTCTTTCCTCCTTTTGTTTTTAATGCTTAGTAGTGAGACACACAATCTTTATTTCCCTTGACAGGTTTACTTGTTAGATTTGTAAATTTATTTTTGTAACAAACGAAACAAATATATGATTTGTTAGCTAATTTATTCTTAAAAAGATATTTTTTCATGAAGGAAGTATTTTTATCAGTTTCTCAAGGTGTTAGATATGTATAATAAATAATTTTAGTCCTCAATTTATTCACAGATTTTGAATTTGAGTCAGGACCCAACTTAGGAATAGACAGAGATGTATTTTTATAGCACTCAGTAAATTAATTTAAAAAAAATTTAATTGATATGACCGAGAATCATGTACAGATAATTTAAATAGCCAAATCAGTGGCATTTATTTATACTTAATTTGTTGTTTACTTATTTAGGGTTTTCGGTGTATATATTAGCTACTAAATAGTGGATGTTGATGTGGGAAAAGAGTTCAACTTTAGAAATGTCTGAGAACTTTAATTTCATATTTACTTTCATGTGCTTATGACCATAATTTATATATAGTCCATTTTATAATTAGACGTGGTAAAGCATAACCAACTCCCATTATTTGATTAATTCCAACTGGGGAGGATATTATTATGTCTCTGATTGGCTAAAGTTAAGTATGGAATGATTCCTACCAGATGTGAACACATTCTTCATTAGCTGGAGTACAGTGGCTTGCTATTCTGTTTCCATCCAGTAGGAAGTGATTTATATCTGAGTAGCCAATGTGAGACATCAGAATGTGTTTCCCATGTAGAGTAAATCAACATGACAGCTGGTTTTGCTTCACCGTGTAAACATCTTAGTTGCGATGTCAGTTTAACTATTAAGTCAATACCTATACAGTAAGGAGAAGGAAGATCACTAAGTAGGAGTTACTAAGGCAATGCACCAGTGAAATTAGATGAAAATCTGAAAAAAATTCAAGTTTTTGCTTTTTACTGTTTTGTACTCCTGATTAACTGACATGGGCAATGGGAGTATTGGGAGTATTTCACAGTATCATGCACATATTAATTCTAAATGTCGTTTTTCTCAAAATCTTTCTTCATTATTTTTCATTACTTTAAATCCTTCACATGTTAAAATATTTGACTTGATTTCATTTATAATTTCCTGATATAATTAATGAATTATTAATAATAATATTTTTAAAAAAATGGCTATTTGAGTTTATTAATAAACTCAAATAGCCATTTTTTTAAATTTTCTAATTATGCTATGTTGTGTTAAATATTTTTATAGTGTGATATTAATAAACGCAAAAAATGCCAAAATGTAAAGTTCTTGTCCCTTTGTTGTAGCATAGCATCTGTCAGAGACGAAATAAAATCCTTAGGATATAGAAATCGTATAGGACGTGGGGCATTTTAATTGCCTCATTAAATTAATTAAATTCAGAAAAAAAAAACACAATATTCTTTACTGCAGGGGGTCAGTTCCACGGTCCGCTGAGCCTTTACTTTCACTGTATGGTCTGGAATCACAGATGCCAACATGAAAATAACAAACATATGCAAATACAGCCGCAAAGCGTGGACTAAAACCCAGTTATCGTCAAACGCGGTCTCGTAGGTTTGCACACTTGTTGACCCCCTTTATTAAAGAATGTCCCAGAAACATCAATATCTCTGAAGGAAATGCGGATTTCTAATTAAAATGTTTTTTACCATTGTACTAATATCCAAATTTCAGGTCACTCAAATGGAAATTGTGCATGTATAGGTTTTTCACTGGTGCATTGCCTTTTAGGAGAGGTTCGCGTACCTAATGCCTCATGGTCAACGTCTGTTTAAAAAGGATAGTGTAAACATATATCAATCACATCATTCTATTGTGGGAAAACAAAGGAACTTCATTCGCTCTCAGGAGAAGTTCCGAAACGTTTCTCATATTTGGATACAAAGCTGTGAACAGCTGACAGAGAATTGGCGGGAACTGCGATTAATTTTCAGGAACAGGGCTGCCATTTTGATAAATGTAAATTGCTTTTAACGAGTTGTAACGGTTATTCGCCCAAACGTGCATGCTGTATGAATCTGTTGTTGGCACCCTCCAGATGCTGCAGAGGTATGTGCAGGACAGGTTCTGCCAGGTGTCTGCTAGGGAAGATGAGGGTAGACTGGTGTTATGTACCACCTGCCAGCGGGGTGGGAAACCGTCCATCCAACATCCGCTTATCAACTGATCCAGTCTTAGCTGCTGATTTGTCTCCGTAACAAAAGAACTCCCTTTGTAATTTAAAACAAGTAGCAGGAGAAATTTGGGTGTCTCACTACTAACCCTTACTTGCGCCTGTCTTCTATAAAAGTTAATGTGTTTACATTGTATACGGTTACTTTTGTAAAAAGCTCTTCTTCTCTTGGAAGATTCACATCCTTTCCTTGCGTATAGGTTACAAACAAGAGAGAAAAAATATATTTTACCTCGCTGTGTATTTCATTCAAACATTTGGAGAAGAATTGGTTAGATATTATCTAAAGCTTGTGACTACAATATTTATTTTCCATTCCATCAAGATTATTAACACATGTTCATTGCGTAGTTAACGCTAAAATCGAAAGTAAGCTTTGTAATTTTGCAAGGGAAAAATAAGCAAGCCCAAAAATGTTTACTTATTTATTTTTAGAAAATTTGTCCCTTTAAAATGTTATTTGAAAATAAAGGGTGTTCAGCCTTTGTTTCATTCGTCATTTGTTCCCAAAGATTATATTGGTTGCCATGTAAATGAAGCGATGCTGTGCATTGTTATTTTCGTAATTCACTGCTTTAGTTGATCTCTTAAATGTGACAAGACAGAAGATAAAAGTCTGCGAAGCAGGGGTTGAAATCGTGCTTTAAACTGTCTTGCAAAAATTAGGAGAAGCTACAAGATGGCTAAAATCGGTTGCAGAAGGTATTGCTCTTAGATCTCCATAACTTTTAAATATGAACATTTCAATTGCAAGTTCTGCTGTATAACCTTGTCCGAGAAGCGCTGTTTATGACTGGTACCTGCCAGATGGCATTGCCATCGCTCAACATAGGAAATGAGAAAGGAAACTGTTTACTTGGTTTGCGTTGCAATTGTAAAAGCTTCGGCAGTAACGTTAAGTTCGCATTTCGGACAAGGATTACATTTATTTCTTTTCTTTTTATTTGTAACACCTGTGATGTATTAAAATATGATCTCAGATAGGATTACGTGATACGGAAGATATCCACACTGCAAGACTGCAATTTTATTTTTTGGACTTAAAAAGAGTTTAAATACCTGGCGTGTGTAGATCAAAATTAATGCACCACAATTGTATACGGGTTCACACATTATCTTCAGTTTAGTCTGATGCTGTGGATATTTTCTGTGTACACCTGATCCGGCTTAATTTGTATATCTTTGTAGAAAAAAATTAGACAACAACAAAGTGTGAAATTATTTGTTTTAGTTATAGCAAGAAAAAGTAATATTGGAAAAGAAAAAGTATATATTAAGAGGCAAAAGCAAATAAAGATAAGCTTCTTTTGTTGGTAATGTGTAGTTCTTTTTATTTCCCCTTTTTTCCCAACTACCAATGTGTATTACGAGACCTAAACACTTAAAGCCTGACAAGAGGTAAATTATAATCTTAGCTAATAAGACCCTGTTATAAACATATGGTAGGGAGAAAGAGACATGATGTAACGAAAGGCTTTTAGGGCATGATTGCTGGAGGAAATTCGTTACAGCATACCTATCTTTCTCCCCTCCCATGTGTTAAACAGCATCGTTGTAGTGAGATTAGAATGTTATGAAGTGTAAGGACAAAGAAGGCCGTTTATAAGTTCCCTTTTGGTTGCATTTAGGAGTAATCAAGAGTTGACATTTCTAAATAACGCGTATATGGAATGAATTCACTTTTTATTACTATAATTCTTGAGGAATCCATTTTAGACTAAGTAAAATAGTTTGGTAAATTCGCTCACATGCATTGAGGTTGAAAACTGCGGAGGTTGAAATATAAAACATGTAAACAGCGAAGAGTGACAGTGCGTTTTAAATAATGGTGCTCTGTACCCGATATTGAAAATCATTAATCGAAAGATAAACAGCAAATATAAACCTTTTAAACTAAGTCATTTAAAAAATACTTTAATTCCTCTACATTTTTTCAAATTAAATCTCTTTTCGAAGTAATTTCTTTAACTGTGTCTTTGTAAAGATGCAGTATTTAAATTTAGTATTTGTTAAATTATACTGTTCTAATTTACTGATTTCCTGATGTTACAGAAATTGAATTATAAAATTGTGGAGTGATGCTTATAGTAAAACAAAATATGAGTAGAACCTGCCCCCTTTTTATGCGTCCCGTAAAGGGCGCATTTAAAGAGGTGAAAACCACTATTAAGGAATCAAAAGTAAATGTTTGGACAATGTAGTAGTGATTTACATGCAAGTAAATTTAGTTTATGAATTTCTCCTTGCTCTTGACCCTTCCCCCCATCCCCCGTTCCAAAGGACAATATACTACAGCTGTGTATTTCAGTTTAATATAGTTAAAACGTTTCAGGCCTGCCTTACGTAAGTTGAGACATATTGCACTGAGTTTTATTCGCCAAGCAGCACTTCCGATTAGTATTCACACTTGTTTGCTTGCGATTCGACTTTGTCGAATTTCTTTTGTTTCGACAGTCCGCGTTCTTCCTATGTTTCAATCATGGTGCGGCTCAGACTGGTGGTAAAATGTATTTATGTGCTTAAGTATGTTACCTTTGTGTTCATTTCGCGTATAAATACTGCGTGTGTATGTTGTAGTACTATACTCTGACATTGAAATGCAGTGATTAAGGCTTAAGAGTGTGGAAACTTACTGTGGGTGTACTGAAGTCGACAGCTGTGTGTGCCTTCAAATGGTGAGTAATTCACTTGTTATTATATAACAAGAGAAAATCATTGTAGAGTTAGCTTATCTGGATATATAAGGTATTTTACCCCAGTAATTTTAGGTAAACCAGATCCCCGACTTCCGTACTGCGTTAGGATCAGGTTAATAAACGTAACGCTACACATTTCTACTTACAGAACGTGCCTAAGAGACAACCTAAATCTTTAGTTTCACACGAGGAAACCGAAGGTGGAGGGGAGGAAAGACCTTGAAACCATCCAGTGGTGGGTTTTACAGATGCACGAACATCACTGTGTACAAAAGAAAGTAAATCACATTTATATGTACACAATTAAGACAGTCCTTGAAAACAAAAGTATCTGTGCATCTTTAACCCAGTGTAGCGGCAGGAATATGTTTTAATTGATGAGTATAGAAAAGCAATAGCATTAAGAATTTTGGCATCCCAGCTGAGATAACTGGTGTGTTATAACATTTCATAATTTTATTGTACAGGTATGTGATAGTTGACGGTGTATAGATACGTAGACAATAATACAGACACAGGAAACCTGTAAGAGTACCTTGTCGGAGGAACTAACCAATTTGACTGTTATATTGGGACACATATTTTAATTATATAACTAAGTATTTTCAAAACACTTACTGGAAGTATATGAAAAACATTCATTTTTTATTGGAAGTATGCACGTGTCAAAGCAAAAATAGACCTTAAATGGGACGTAAACTGTAACTACTACCAGCATTTATGTCTACCGTATTGGCTTCAAGAGCTTGTTTAGAAATAAAAGAGGAAGGTAACTATATTGCTCTAGAGGACAAAATCGGTTTATATTTAGACTAATTAGTCATTCTATAAAGTAACAGCTGATTAGTTACACGTAATCAGCACAGTTCACTGATAACACTTGCCGTTTGGCATTATGATCCATTAATGTAAATATGTTTGTGTCAAATTTAAGAAATTTATAGCATTTACCATGTAGGTTAACATGTATATTGTCAGAGATATTCAGGAAAGTACGAGCCCGCCTCGGTAGCGTAGATGGTAGCATGTCTGCTCACGTTATCTCGGTCAGGTTCAGTTACCTGGATAAGGTTTTTTCCGGGGTTTTCCCTTATCCTCAAAGACGAATTTCGGGTAACTAAGCTCTATGGACCCTGGGCTCATTTGAGCATCATTTCACCCATTTCATTCACCGGACGTTGGAGGACGTAAATTACAAAAAAAAAAAAAAAAAAAAAAAAAAAAAAAAAAAAAAAAAAAAAAAAAAAAAGGAAAGTAGGAGATTCAAAGCTGGGGTGTGTGAAATATTCCTTCTTGCAGTTTGAGGTCTTAATCTGAAGTCCAGGCGTCAAATATGGTATACGTTAATGAAGTAGGTAAGCTATTTAATATTCCGAAATTCAACTGAAATGGATACCACAAATCTTAATGAGCTTTCTGATTTAAAATCAACTTGACTTTAATAAAGTATGTAACGGATTTAATATTCCGAAATTCACCCTGAAGTGAATTCACAGATCGATGAGCTTTCTAATTAAAAACCAACGTGGTTCCAGCCCAAATGTACTATGGCCATTCCAGTGTGTTAAATAGCATTTAGTTGGATAAAGGAGTCGCCATTCTTCCTATTTTAAATTAAGGTTTTTTTATTTATTTATGGGCGCTGTTGAACTATGTGGTTCTCATTGTCCCATTCAATATTGCGCGTTAGAGACCCGTTTAGTTCAGAGGTCTCCTTAAACTTTATTTCCCGAAAAAGGTTCACCGCCCACGGAGGGTCAAACTTGGTCTGTAGTACCTATGTCCTCACAAGGGGCACTCCGGGAAGAAGGATGAGGCGTGAGAAGACAGGGCGGCCGTCCTAAGAAGCCACGACAATGCAGAGGGCAGGGTCCCTACACATTACCAGATGGGAACTCGCCGGTGGGTCAGAAGAACGGGCATGCCACCCTACTGTGGTTCGGAAATGGCCGCACCACGAGACTGGAGACCGCCCTACCGGAGGACCAAGTTTTTCTCAGAATGTCATCCTGCCATGCAGCGCCGAGACACCCGCCGACACTTCTACCCTGAAAGAGATTATCAAATGAGAGATAATGGAAATGAAATTGACGGACAGGAAATTCGAGGGACCCGGGAAAGCCATCGAAAAAAAACCATGGGTCAGACCACGGGAATCGAACCCGGACTTGGTTCGAGTGCGCCACAAGCGAGTGTAGGCAACAAGCAAAACCGCCTAAGCCATCCCACTCGGTATGTGTTGGCCTAGCGTTTAAATTCCTTTTTTTATTCAATGATCGATCAGCATTACATGCTTTACAGATCTTTGTTAACTAATTGAATATTTATGAAATATATAAGGACATGTAAGGAAAACCAAGTTGGCTCCTGTTATCTAAAAACATTGAGAAAGGAGGATGACATACAAGAGAGAGAAAAAAAACAAGTAATCAGAGAGATAACAAGAACAATATTCATTGTGAAACAATATTCATGCATTTAAATTCGAAATCTAATCCAGGTTCCTAGGTTGCAAATCTTTTAGAGTTAGTTATTTTTGGTATCTTGCATGAGGCTTCATGACAGTCGTATTAGAAATAATTATTGCTGCAAATTTAAAAGCAATATTTACATATCTATGAATTTAAGAAAAAATTACACATAATCTTTATTGTGCTAGAAAATTCTTGTCAGTTTTCTCATTCATGGGGAGAAAATTGGCGCGCATCAAAATGTCATCTTTGGAGCAAATTTAAGTTTTTGCTAACAAAGTATATCGGTAAAGTTAAGGTGCTTCAAAAATCATGCTTCCTCGTTTGACTCGGAGCATCAAGTTTTAGTTTTACAAAACTTTAAAGATGTAATGGATTGAAACGAGTCCTATGTGCTTTTCATTCCCATAAAAACTTAACAAAAAGAATTGTATTGTGATGAAGTTTTGTTAGCTGAAAATATAAATCCACGTATAGTTGGATATTTTTTTTTTTTTTTTTTTTTTAATTTCGCTTGTCACCCTATCATGTAAGGAGTAGCAAGACGGCCACTTTAGAATAACACAAAAATAAACAATGCCGAAATGTAAGGCAAAAGGAATTGGTTTGTCTATTTCCTTCGAGGGTTATGTTTTCAAGCTGTATGCGATGTTTACAAATAAGGAGGGTCGAACAGCATTTCCTTTATTAATTATATATATGAGAGAGACGAACAAAGAACCACTAGCCAGGGACTGCAACGAGGGTGCGGTTTAAAAATAAAATTGCATTCACATTAATGATTCATGGGATAGCGGGTTCGATACCAAGAGGGGCGTGTTTTTATGTTTGTTGGTATCCTTGAAGTGAAGGCCACATGTAGGATTCAATACGAACAGCAACCCACATCTTGGGTTTCCAGCCCATGATACTTGCTGTCTTATCTGCCTTGCTTAGTATTCATCTAAGAAATCTTTCAAAACTATGCCGTTATGTAAATATAATTTGCATAATGCTTTCATACGACTATCAAAAATATTATCGTTGAATGGTACAAGAAACTTGAAACGTTGAACATAAAGAATGTCCTTGTAAACGCTTTGTGGAAACTTAGGGAAATTTAACGAGGTTGCTTAAAAATATATTTTAGTATGACACATTTAAATTATGCACATGCCCATTATTCTAATTAATGCACTAGGTTTATCAAAACTAATAGCTTTTATAGCCATTTAATACAGGGCATTGTGTACTTTAGATAGGTGTGTTGGTCCAAATGTACCTTATATTTCAAAGTTGAACTGTAATTAACGAAGTTTCCTTTTTATTTTATTTATATACTTTAACGTCCTCGCATATAAGTATATCGGACATGGATGATGCTCAAATGAGCCCTGGGTCCATAGCCGACATTCATTTTTAGGATAAGGGAAACCACGGAGAAAGCCTTATCCGGATAATTCAACCTGACCGAGATTCGAAGTCGGAACCTTTTGAATGTAGGGCAGACACACTCCATCACGTTATGCGAGCTAACTAACGAAGTGAAGTAGAGCGTATCAAAAATTAATTTTTTTAAGACATTACAAACGAGTATTTTCTAGCTTGATATTGGTTTTGCAATTTGAATTGGGATATGAAATCACTAGCTGATGAAGAAAATTTAGAGCTCCACTGCTTAAAACAGCGTGCATTGTTGTAGCATCTGGTCGCCTTTAAATACATCTAAAAACTATAGTAATGAATTTCTCTTTATGCTTAGGAATAGAATTATTCAGATGGAGCAGAGCACCAAACGTAGGTCTTGTCTTGTTTTGATTAGGTCATAATTACCCTTAAAATTGAAACCAAACAGTATTGTTTCATCTTCTGTCACTTTTATTTTAGTAATCAGTGCAATCTCTTGAATTAGAATCAGTAGTTTGTCAGCTAATTGTTAGGAAAATAATTATTTGGGTATATCAGACCCAAAAGTTAATTGTAGTCTTTTGGGTTCCCATTATGAAACCCCTGGGAGAAATTGATAAAAGCGGGACTCAACGGGCAACAAGATCCGGATGGGATTAGGATTGGAATTTCATTCCGGAGGGGATTCGGTACTTAGTCACCATGCTGGGCCCATTGTTCCTATGTCCCCAAGTGGGGGCACTCCCGGGAAGAAAGATGAGGCGAAGGAGATTGAGGGCGGCCGTCCCAAGGAGCCATGACAGTACAGAGGGCAGGGTCCCTACAGTTTACTTGGATAGAGACTACCCCCGACAGGCCGGGACAACGGACTCGCTCCCCCGCAGCGGGACGGCAACGAGCCCAGCAGCCGAGCCCTAATGGTCCCAGGCAGGTGATCCGAGTCCCAAAAGTCCCTTACTGGCGGTCCCGAAATGGTCTCAGCAGAGGAGCAGAGACCGGCAACCGACCTACCGGAGTAGGAAGTAGTTTTTCCTCAGAGCATATCATCCTGCCATGCACCGCCGAGACACCCGCCGACACTTCTACCCTGAAAGAAACCACCAGATGAGAGATAATATGAAATAATAATGGAGATGAAATGGAGGGACAGGAAATTCGGGGGATGTAATTGTCCTACCCAACATTCGCCTATCGACCCGGAAAACCCCCCAAAATACCCATGGGTCAGGTAGGTTGGCCACGGGAATCGAACCCGGGCCTCCCGAATGCGGGCCACAGACGAAACAGCCTGAACTATCTCGCTCGGTAAGATCCGGATGACGATTCGGGTTACCGAGGTAGGGGTCTTTAACAAATCCAGAATTATACTAATTCTGACAGCGGCACTATTCCGCGTTAGTCATCCTCATCTTGGAGGACCACAAATGTAACAAGGGACTCTCAGAAAAGGACCTGAGTAGGTCAACCGAGCGCCAGTGAAAAATCTTTGCACTGCCCAAGTCAGCAACACAGCAATCCCCATCATCTGGACCTATAACACCAAAACATACGACCGACGGGTGGGTAATTTGTGGTAGAAGCGAAACCACTCCATCATTCGGCTATAGACTGGGAAGACCGCGAAAAATTTCAAGGTCAGGGTAGCTTTTTATTTAACATTCTCCAAAGTTAAGTCATATAGAATATGAACGAAATGGATGAAATGATGCTCAAATGAGCCCATGGTCCAGAGAGCTTAAATTATCTGACATTCCTATTTCAGGATAAGGGAAAACCTGGGAAAGAACTTATGCGAATAATTTATCCTGACCGAGGTTCGAACTCGGGGACCTCTTGAACGTGAGGCAGAATGGCTACCACTTAAGCTACTGACTGCAAGCCTCGCATGTTAACACGGAGCTTTTTTAGTTGGTAAATTCATCATTATTAAACAAATAACATGTGTTCATAATGTGAGCAGGTAAAACATGATTTACATAGATTTCCTTATTTGATTCTATAAGAAAACCCAATAGAAAACGAGCAACGGAAGTATTTGTACAAACAGCAAATTCGCAATGTGTACTTCAGTACTTAAGTGTATACAAAAATTCCATGTAATATCTCAGCGGTTTGAAACAGAATGATGAGTTCTAAAGTAATTTCTATTTACTGATTCTTTATCTCTAATTGTGTGTTGAGTTTTGTACATTTTTTAAGAGAAACGAGTTAGCGTAGGTTGCTATTGCAGGGAAGGCATCAATTGTTGTCGATTTCAAAAACATAGCTTATTTCAGAACATATAAAACAACTTGAAGTCATTGTAATGTAAAATGAAATTAAGTTTTCAAATATGGCCACTGTAATACACTTTTTTTTTCCTCTGAGCTATCCAAACGATCGTTAAGACTTCTGGGATCCTTCGCCCCCGGGCGATGGCTAGATCCGTTTCTCTGATGGGAACCCCTTGAGGGTGATGAGAAGATGATGGTACCTCTTGGTTAACCTACAATTCAAGATTGCGGTTTTCACATGAGTTAGGTCGGTAGATCTGGCGTTGTGAACTCGGTGTAATTTAGTTTATCACCTGTTGTAATTCTACTGTACAGAATAAGGGCACAAAGTTCTCTTATACCTATATGTTCGCTCGTATGAAATATAGCCAACTAATTTATGTATTCTTTATGTACAGGAGAGGAGTTCTAAAAACAAAACAAGCAATGTAAAAATCATGTTTGGGATTCTTTATAACCTTGTGTTCAGGAACACGAAAGCATTGCGTCTTTCGTGGGAGTAGTGGCGTGATATGATTAAAAATATAACCAATAATTAGCAACATTAGACACTATCTTGATTCATTATCACGCAACGCATTTAGTGAGAGGGAAGGGAAAGATGGAAGGGGAAGAAGGGTTCTCTACCCATTGGAAAGTTACACACACGATACATGTAAAAAGCGATTATTTTATCCATATTGTGTCATCTTTCGTAAATGCATGAGAGGATTTTAAACTAAGAATGGGAGGTGGGCTTATTTCATACGCAATATGCGAAATATCTATAAGACAGATATAAGCAAGGACGGGAGTTTGACCCAATTCACTCCGTGGTTTATTCATTTATTTGTACTAAGCTTCATACAAATAAGAATATAAGGGATATGGTTAAGTATTCAGCCAGGCTGTTATCTTACATATTCATTTTACAACTTCTATTGACTACACATTAATTTTCCCTAAAATTATATCCGGTTCACTCCTCTTTTTAAAGATTTTTCTATTTCTTTTTAACTTTATATAAAAAGTATCCACCTTTCATATAGTATTTACTATAAAATTTAATTAATGCAATCTTTCTATCAATTTTGAGCCATTTCACTCTAATACAAAATGTATTCCATACAGTATATAACAAGACGCACCTCGAAATTCCTTCTGTTTTAACTAAAATATGTATGTACTGCAAAAATGTTCGCTCAGCATTCCATGATGTCATAAATGCATATTAGGGAGTCGAAGTTTATTAATTAATAAAGAGTTATTAAATGTAATACCTAGAATAGCTCTTTGATGATTTTTATTATCATATTGTAATATATCTGCTCCTCCTTCTTTAAATATGCTTTGAAAAAAAGAATAGAATCGAATAGATTTAAAATTTGGACCAAATTAAAAAATACTTTAAATTTTTAAACAATTTACAAACGTCTGCGTTGTTAAAACGAGGTTGCATGCTGTTTATACATTTCAAATTAACCAAAATTGTTTTCAAAGGTCATCTTCAGTTTTAAGTTTAATTCTCTCTGTAACCGGACCAACAGGAACCGTGTTAATTGTGTCTGAAATATTTCTCACAGCACTATATCACACTGTGGGGCATTAGATGTCTCAAGAAAGATCTTCCCTTTAATAATACAATTTCTTTATAAACAATAGATGCATAAAGAGTTCTTGTGACAGGAAAGCCGCACAGTGCAATAGATGCGGGAAGCAAATACCGGTTGCAGGGTCCTTTCACAAAGCCATGATCCCCTCTGCAGTCAAGTGTAAACTAATCTAAAATGCCATCACACTGGGACAAAGTGTTGCTCTTACTCACAACTTTGTAAGTGGGTATTGCAAAGAAAAAGCGAAAAAAAATCATAGACATTCAAAGATATTCCCTAGGATGACACGCTCTTGGGAAAAAAAAATGTACAACATGGAATGTTTTGAAAAGGATAAATAAAGTAGATACTTCTTGAACATTTGGTTCTATTTCAAGAACATCAGTTAATTATAAATTATAGGTTATTTAACCAAAACATGAAATCAAGTATTGTTTGTTTATTTTTGTATTTTCCTATGTTTCTGTTCTTTTCGTTACATGGGAGCACACAAACACATGCGTGCATCTTTACCTAATATTAAATATCATGCATTTGTTTAGCAGTGCACATGCGGTGGATGCTAATGATCAAGCATACTAGGAATTAAGTGCTGTCTACCACAAGAAGGCAAGCAGGGCCAGGGGCATGAACTGTTTATGTGCTCTGGTCGTGGGTCTGTTTACTACGAAATGAGTGTATGGGAGTGCATATGAGTCACCCATGCCTCCAGATCTAATACTCGTTTCAGGAGCTACACTCCAGGAGTATTATTTATGGGTGTGTTATGTGCAACACTGTATTTATGCTATTTTATAATTACAGCCTCTCTGCTTATTGTCCAATGACAGTTGTATTTTATTTTCCTCCGTTCTGGCTTTAGTGCTTGGAAATTTCTGTATGATGATGCAGGAATCCTTGTATCATTCTGCTGATATTTTGTGAAAGAAACTTCCCAGTCTTAGTTTGGAATACATCTCTGGCATTTGCCAGTAATAAAAACCATAAAATTCGGAAAAACCTCTGTCAAGGAAGATAGTCCTGTTGAGATTTGAACCGTGGAGCTCCAGAATATGACCGAGAGCCCTCTCTTTAAGTAAATAAAGCATCACATTACTCTTACAACCCGCCTCGGTTGCATAGATGGTAGCGCGTTTGCCTCACGTTCAAACGACCTCGATTTGAAATCTTGGTCAGGGTCAGCTACCTGGATAAAATATTTTCTCGGGGTTTTTCCTTATTCTGAAATACGAATGTTGGTTAACTCTTAGCTCCATGATTTCATCCATTTCATTCGTCGTCCGATATGACTTCGTTGGAGGACGTACATTACAGAAATACTGTTACAACTTCATACAGTTGCTTGCATATTATTGTACACATATACTAAGTGATTCTCTTGCTCGTGCTAAGTAATCATATATTGTTATTGTAAATAATCCCAAATCACACAGTTAGACAACATTAATATATTATTTACGTAATACTGAGAAAAAACGCAACTGTTTGTATACATATTTTCAGTCTTTGTTTCCAAAGACGTAAAATAATTGCTTGAGATTGCTTACAGTGCTGTATTCACTTTAAATAAAGTATATAAAGTTATAGAAACACTCGTAGTATGAAGAAAATTTCATAGGCTATTCATAGAGATCCAAGATAAACAGAGGTGTAGAGTGGGGAAATTTTCTTGGGAAAAGACTAGCCACACACGAAGAGGGATTTTAAAACGCGTATTTCCGGTGAAATTTCGTTATCTAATTTTTTGATGGAATACCTATTTCCTGTACTTTTAGAGAGCGGTAAAGATAGTAAAATTGCTTTGAGGGAGAAGCATTTAGGGAACCTTAAATTACGAATTTCCTGTGAAATCTCGATATTGAATTTCTATGTGGAACACAATACGTCCTGTACCCTCCATAAACAGAACGAGAACGTAAACAAACCAGACCTTCAGATAATGTAGAACGGTTTGTTATTTTGGATTAAAGAGAATATTCCATGTAAATATTTGGTCGGAAAAATGGATTCTTATCTGTCATAATATCAGCATGGTAATGGCATTCACTATCGCAATGAATCAATATCTACATACTACAGCGAATAATATATGTCCATAGAGGCGAAGGGATGTGACACTGATGAAAGCTCAAACTATGCAACTAAGTACAGCTTTTTGATATAAGTGATTCTTAACTGGTTAAATTCAAAAGTGTTCTTGTGCCACTTAACCCTGGATTTACTTGACAAAAGCAATACAACTGCGGAATCCGTTACTTCACTATCAGAACAGATATCTTCTTCGGAATAATAGATTATTCAAAACGAATTAGCCGATTTTCCTGATTCTAAAGATATATATTCCAAACACTTGCTATCGAAAAAAATTAATATCGTTACATTAGTTTCTAGACCAGAGTTTAATAACATCATCTCTGTTCTATGTGGAGCCTGTGTGCCAGAGATTGGGTGCGGAGTATAGCTGGAAGTACCTAGCTATAATGAGTCCAGAATACGTATGAATATATAGGCAAAATAACACAGCATTGCACGGGAGGGATTGTTTACCCCTGTCGAGCGGCGGTCTCACATGACAAGGTATGGAGCGCCGTCCCCCACATCTATGCACGGTGTTCATTTTTATTCCTTATTTCCCGACCTCCTATTGAGCAAGAATGACGTCATAGTTGACTGGTGAGTCTATCTTGAAATCATAGTGCCCTCTACGGAGAAGAAGCGGTAATGTTTGCGGAACGGTAACTAACTACAACACTCTGAGTGTGATTGCGCTGATAGCTAATACAACCGGCCTCACCTTTCACCCCTCCTTACGCTAATCATGATTATCATTCTAGTACATATGTAAAGTAGCACATATGTAAAGGTGGATATGTAGACAGAGCACCGTGTCTTCAAGGTGAATGCTACTTTCGTACCGGCATCAAAATTAGTACGACATATAAATATATTTTAAAATCCTTCATAGAGGAGTTTATGCAGCGTTATCCTGCATTCAGACAAGTCCCTCGGAGCGTAATAATGTCAAAAGTATCCAGGTAACGTCAAATTGACATACTTTTGTTTGCAACATAAACGTCTTATGTTTTATCAGTATACGATATAAACTTTTTGTCATTCTCACGCTTAATTAAAATGTCTTTATTTATGTTGGTATCCTTATGTCTTTTAAAACCAATAGGTGAATCAAACATTTACAGATACAAGATCAGTTGCTCGCAAAATGAGAAATACTCGACGCTATAAAGTGCCGGTCCAATTTAGAAGTAATAAACATAATAAGTAAATATTATAAATATACAATATAAATAATCTGTTTCTTACCTGTCTCCGTGGTATGAGGTAGCGAATGTACCTCACACTCAAGAGGTCGCGAGTTCGAATCTCGCTAAGCATGAGTTACCTGAATAAGGATTTTTCCAGGGTTTTCCCTTCTTCTACGAAGACAAATGTCGGGTAACTCTGAGCTCTAGGGACTCTGGACTCATTTGAGTATCATATCATCCGTTTCATTCATTCATTTATTCATTCATTGTTCGATATGACGTGCACTGTTGAAAGGACAAAAAAAGAAAAATCTGTTTCTTTACTAAAATGTTTTGAAACTAATATTGTTATTAATTTGATATTCCTTTATTAAATTATATTGTTATATATCTTCACAGAGAAACACCAAATTGCAAGATATCGTTTCCATGTATCCGTCGTTTAGTGTTCACATTCATTAAAACAAATTACAACAGTTATTGTATCTACGCACAAAGCAAAATTACGCACCTTTATATTACGCGGGCATGACCAACCTCTCAAATAGCATATTTACCTGCCAATAGAGGGAGGCCTCAAAGCTGCTGTCAGCAGATCAAGTGCGATTGCAAGCCGCTAGGGAAATCGTATATAAACTCGCTCCATCAGCAATGCTAATGATGACGTCAAATTTTGCGCGATAAACCCACAGATAAAAATGAACACCGTGTACAGAGCTGACGAGGGATGTCCAGAAGCTACTTTCAAGTGGTCGCATGCGGCACTTTCCAGGCTTCCCCTTTGGACATTGAAGTTCTACTCCGCAGCATATGATTATATACCATCAAATTTTCAGGTGCATAGCGGTGTGAGCACAGTGATAGTTCCCTTGAAAGATCAACGGAATAGTATTAACTTGGCTTTAATTTACATTGAATCACAGAGTTTATTAATGATGTTGTTATTTATAAATCAGTGATCGTGTCATGAATGCAGGAAGGTAACCAAACTATTTTTAAATGGTCGCAGACAAAATATTGATACACCTAGTGGGATGAGCTCAATTGTCAGTTCTTATGCAACCACAGCACGCCTTTATTGCAAAACAAGTGATGATGCTCATACTCAAATAAATAGCACTATTATCGACAAAACTTTGCCCACAAAGAAACAAGAGGCCCTAACTATCTGAAAATAATCACACAACTGTTTAATTTATAAATCGTATCATACACTTATTTATTGTTATGTATTTGTTTATTTTACCTCCATTAAAACTTTAACAAAATAACTGACTTGCAATGATAGGCTGCCGCATTCCGCAGAAACGTGACAAAGAGAACGTGGAGCTCCCGCGTGTCGTACATACGTCAATACTCTACCTGCCGACAATAACAGACCTCTCTTAATTCATTCAGGGCAGGTCAACGCAACGGAGCAGCTGTTCAGGCCAGACAGGTATATGCCCAACTGCTTGCTTTCTTTCATCTTTTCTTATACCTGATGTTTCCCGCCAAAACGTCGTGCCCTCACCGTGATCTAAAACAAAGAAGCTACTGCTAACTCAACCTCGCCTTCTACTGAAGATATGACCTCCGTAGTAGAAGTACTAATTTCTACAAATTTAATTGGAAGTGTTTCCAGAGATTTATTCAGCATAATTATGGTAGAAAAAAGTCTACCTAACTTTCCAGGCAAACATAAAGTGCACAAAGAATTGCACGATATGCTTTTTATAGCGGCAAAAATGGTATTAAAAATTAGGATGATACAATTTCTTAAACATTAAATGCGCCATTTGCACATACTTCGCTTTCCCGTTTAAACAGTGCCTTCTGACTTTAAATTGCCAGAATTACAAAAAGCACATTTGAAATCGGATTCTACAGTGTTTGAGAATATTCCCTATTAACGTATACTCTTAAATTACGAGTATTACTATTTCTGAGCGAGTACCTTCATTTTGTTAAGCCACGGTAGAAGCTCACTTGCCAGCAATATTGAGATGATATTTTACTGATAGTTTGAATTCCAGACATCCTAGTCCTGTTTAAAACAGAAAAAAAAAGAACTATTTATGCTAAGCACCCAATATGCAAATATCCTTACAACAGTATGCCAAACCCCAGGAAACATAACACTGATCATCTAAGTAGTTATTTTTTCAAGGTTCCTCAATTTTTTCAAGTAGTTATTTTTTCAAGGTTTTTGCAAGGTTGACTCTGGTATTTCGTTAAGAGCTTTCTTTGACATCGTTATTCTGTTTTGACTTATTAGCAACAGACCATATTGCTGCCTGTTGTAAAACTCAGATAACATTTAGTTGTCCACTAGATTTATAACCTCATCTCAAATTCACAAATTTGTCTTCTTTTTTTCTTTCCAGTATATATATAACTTTATTATTATTACTATTATTATTATTATTATTATAATTATTATTATTATTATTATTATTATTATTATTATTATTATTATTATTATTATTATTATTATTATTATTATTATTATTATTATTATTATTATTATTATTATTATTATTATTATTATTATTATTATTATTATTATTATTATTATTATTATTATTATTATTATTATTATTATTATTATTATTATTATTATTATTATTATTATTATTATTATTATTATTATTATTATTATTATTATTATTATTATTATTATTATTATTATTATTATTATTATTATTATTATTATTATTATTATTATTATTATTATTATTATTATTATTATTATTATATAATTTCCAACAGTGCATATATATGTTTTTTTTCTTTATATATATGTTCCTCTCCACGATTCTTCACCATATATCACATCTTATAGTTCATCAGATTAGATATTAAGATATATAGCATTCTACTAAAATTAAAATCTTGTCAAGGACAATGAAATATTTATACAGAATCACTAACTTGGAAGATGGCAATATAATTAAAGAATGTTTTCATATTCAAAAGAGAAGTAACTGGGGTGGGTCTTGGGCACATAAAATGTATGACTTGTTGAAGCAGATAGGTA
This sequence comes from Mantis religiosa, assembly GCA_030765055.1. NCBI lineage: Eukaryota > Metazoa > Arthropoda > Insecta > Mantodea > Mantidae > Mantis > Mantis religiosa. The sequence continues at coordinate 118,426,465 of CM060955.1, read as the reverse complement.
TGGGCCATTCTTGGATAAATGCAGAGTATGGGGATAGAAGCTTCTGGAAAGAAGTTAAGCTAAGATTAGAAGATATTAACAGACAAGACATTTTCGCCAATACAAGTGACAAAAGCTCACTGAGATTATATAGAGAAATAAAAACAACCTGGGGGAGGGAAGGATATATAGATATATGTAGTAAGTTAGGGCGAGAAGGTTTTGCTTGGGCGAGAACAGGAGTGAGAACCTTGAAAGGTATAAGGTCAAGGTAGGGAGCTAGATAAATGTCCATTGTGTGGAGAAGAGAATGCAGATTTCCATTGTATATTAAATTGTAGTCAAAGATATGGAGAGAGCAGGCTTGGCTACGTAAATGGGACAATTTGAGGGGTGAAGTAGTAATTAGAAAAATGTTGTCAGTAAAAGGAGAAAAGAACAGCAGAAATATAGGGAATTATTTAGGGAAAGTTAAAGAGAGATGGCTAAGAACAATTAAGAGAAAAATGTAGAGTGGGATAGGTGAAATGGCAGAAAGTGTAAAAAGGAGCAGAGGGCCTCCAATACACAAAAACCTAGGTTTAGGTGTATGGGGACCGAATTACTATTCAATGGTGGGCAACATGATAACATGATAGGATAGGATAGGTATATTACCTCCCATGCATCTCTAATTCTGTTTCTAATCAATTTTCTTATACAAAGTACTTTTTGCTGTTCCCAGCAGAAGAATATTTAATGAATTCAGAATATTACTTCAGTTCTTCGTTGCAACAGTAAGTGTGGTGTGTTTGTGTAAGGAGTCTCTTAAGTTGTAATTTCTGTTTGTAAAAATCTTGGTCATTTTTGCAAGCTTTTTCAAGGGAAGGTCGTACAGCACAATGAATGTATAACAAGAATGGAATGATACATGAACAGGGACCCATACTAATTACGTATCAGGCATTTATTTTATTGTTTTATTTAATTATGTTTGTAATTGACGCAAATTCTGGAATCGACCCCTATGCCTTTAACTCATCCTATTCGAGATTCGCACTTGAGACCCGTCCCATGGAAGTAAGTATATTATGTTTCCAAATTATTGTTTTATGATGTTTTATGATGTTTAAGTGTCATTATTTAATAAAATACAAAACCTAAGAGATTGAAAGATTAGGCAGAGAAAAGAAATAAAATGTCTCAAAAGAAATTTACAAGAATATAAATAGTGCTTACTTATCTAAGAGTATTCTTGAAAGTAATAATGTAAATACAGTATGAAGTTAATTAGTAAAGACAAAGCGATTGGTATTAAAATTTTATGCTCGACCATGCCAAAATTTAGTATTTATAGATTGGTAGCAGTCCTTTAATGGGTCTCATTAAAGTACACCTGTTCATTAAAGTATTGGTATTTTACCAATCAGAAGTGGCCACGTAATATTGTGAAATCACAAGTATCGATTATTCTCGTTTCGATCGACAACGGCACTAGCGCCACTTTAGAAAAAAGGCAAAAGGTCTAACACTATTTAATAACAGTGACATTGAACTTACATTCCCAGAAATTACGTTAAAAGCACTCAATGTTACCAATAACTTGTTGCCACCAAAGTCAAGAAAGAGGTACGAGAAATTCTATTCACAACTCATGGAATGGATGCGTTCTCAGAAAATGTATTTCGAAGAATTGTCTCAAAATATAAAATCATCGACCTTGAGGACTCACTATTCTATTTTGAAATCAACACTCAACATTAGGCACAAATTGACTTATCTAAATACTCAAAACTGAACAGCTTACTAAAACGCAAATCAGAAGGATATAAAGGGAAGAAAAAGCCAAAATATTTATAAGTGATGAGTTGAAAACATTTATAAATGACACACCTGATGTTAAATACTTCATGATAAAAGTAAGTTGTTCTTTCCTTTAATGTTAACAGTGTTTTGTTTTAATGTTTTTGGTTAAACTGTGTCAAACGTTAACAACCGTTTATAGGGAAGTAATCAATATTTCTGCGCCTGCGCACTACGTCCCAGACAAAGGAATAACGACAAAAACAACGCAATAACGATTGCAACATTACTCAAACCAGAAATGAATACTTTGAAATGAAACCTTTAATTTAGATACATGATCGAGCATAAACAGTCGTATGAAACTTGACTATAATGGTAATTAAAACGCTCGTATCATAATTATTAACCTCGCGTTTTAATTACTACCATTATAGTCTCGTTGCATAATATACTATTATAGTAGAACAAAGAGTGAAAAATTAAAGAATATAACAGATAACATACAAAAATAGCTACATTAGATATTTTAAAAGTTGTACTCAGGCACGTATTTAGAAGTCAATTTTTCCGGGGGGGGGGGGGCAAAAGTTGAATTATTTGCTTTTAATATATAAGCAATCAGGGATGTAGTTTTATCATGTTAGTAAAAATAAAAAAACACATGTAATATATTATATTCACATGACTTTCTCCACCCAAGCTTCTACAAATTGTTCTTAGAAAAGTTTGATTTTGTCTTATTTCTTTGGATAAAGTCTGTAGAAAGGCCTTGCACATTGCACATTTTTTGTTCTTATACCTGGGATAAAGTGATATAAGCAGTAATCAGATATTTAAGAAGCCAACCACTGATTGGTGCATTTGAAGCATTAGTTCTCCTTGAATAAGGAAGGGAATAGGAACTTAAAAGTTAAAAATTACATACTTTTAAGCAAGTATCTGGGAATTCTAATTAACAAATTATGATATATCGGAGTTGGGTAACTTTGCAATACATTATTGTACTTGACATTCTTTGTGTATTTTAATGAGTTCTACAGCTGCTGTGCAGTAACTTTTCATTTATCTCTTAAATAACTTCATGTCTGCCTGACAGTGAATAGAGACGTTAAGATGAGAAGCTTGGATAAACTTTTCTGATTTATTTTAAAGTAAGTTTTATTTCAAGAATTTATTAAACGTTTGAAATGATAATTCATTTGTGGGGGGGGGGGGGGTCCGAACCCCTTGGACCCCGCTTAAATACGTCCCTGGTTGTACTGCTTTAAATACTATATAGAATTAAAGAAGAAATTTGTGAACTTAACCTTAAACTACATCTTTATGAATGTTGACTGTTTTTGGATCTATCACCAGTGAGTGCCCTTAATTACAGTAGCAGAAGTGAAAAACATAAGTTTGATGAAACTAACATAAGAAAGTAGATGTTCTAACTTCAACATTTACTTGTAGCCATTTCATCAAATGTAATATCTGTGTAATTCGAACATCGCTGAGTCACAGCCCGTGAACTTCAGGTAATGCATCTGTGAAATTTGAAAATTCTACATTTTTCAACAAATATTTTTGAAACTTTTGCCACTTGTATGGTACTTAAATGTAAGTTAAAGTACCAAATTTCAAATGTCTAAGTTAAGCAGTTTTTAAGAAATTAATTTATTAATGTGTTTTATCAATACAATATTAAATTATAGTTCTATGATGCAATTTTTAAATTTATTTAATGTAACATGGATTTTTATATTCCTAGTGAGATAATACTTTTATTATTAAAATTTTTATCCTTTATCAAACATTAGAGAAAAAAAAATGAGTATTAGTTATGGTGAGAATTGCATTTTTTCAAGAATTTGTAACATTAAAGAAAGTTTTTTGGAGTAAAGAAGTGGAGAAGAACAAAATCATGTGATGATTTTCTTTCTATATCTATGTTAGAGCTCTGTGGCAAGTTTTACAAAAATTGGTGGAAAACTGCATCATATAGCAGATTTTGAACTACTGAAAATGTAAAAAAAAAAAATGGAAAGCGAGAAAAGCCATAATAAAGTTTTGTAACATAATATTTAAATATTTCTGGCCTGCAATTTAATTAAAACTGTCCAGCTCCATAAGTTACACCCTCCTGCTACTTTTTACTTTCCTCAGCTTGAAGTTTGGAAAAGTGTAGCTTCTTCCTTGAGGACTTCGAACCTTGTTGCCAGGAAATGTCGCTCCGCTGGAGGTGTTGATCATCCCTAGATTTTCCAATTTTCTGACTAGCTGGGCTGAATTTAATTTGTATAATATCTTCCTTTAGTTTTCCACTTGCTAAGCACCCCATATTGAACTCACTCACTGCTGTTGTTACACCAATTTGCAATGTTTTCCTTGATACAAAAGTTTCTTTTGGGCACTTAGACCAAATTATGCTATGAAGAGCCTCATTAGCATTTTGTGTTTTTCCTGAAGTACATCTTTGGAGAAGTTCTTCATTGGCCAGTGTAGCATATAATGGAATTAGCATTTTTACCACTTCATTGTTTATAGCAATCTTTATAGTTGAGCTGTCATGTGGAGGGATTGATTCACCTTTTGCAATTGGTTGATTAAAAAAACACCAGGAATTTTCATCCCCTGGGCACATGTGATGTTTAAATTGTTGGTCTGTGGAGATACAGTGATACAATGTTGCATAAATTGCTGTTTTCATTTGATCCACATTGGGTATGTTGCTTTTTATGACTTTCCTATAATAATTAGTTATTTTTAACTATTGTATCTTCCTTCAGGCTGCCATGTTTCTTGCCACCAAGAGTAACACCACTTTTTCTATTATCTTTTACAATATTTATTATACCTGTACCCATTCTGTTTGCAACATGGTTCAAGTATTCATCCATTTTTTATTTCTATTTCACCATATACACCCAGTTCCTGCAAGTGTTTATGGGTTTTTGCATCACCATCTGATCCTATGTTGGTATATCTTAGTTTATGTTTTTCTACAGATCTCATCGACAATATTTCTGCTGCAGTCATTTCCATAGCACTAGAAGAACCACTAAAGTTTCTTTCACATTTGCCACTTTCCACATGACCTGTATACCAGTGTTTATATTCATCACTTGTAGCATTCATTTTTTTTTCTTGTTGTGAGCATGTACTACAATATTTTGATAAAACTTCAAAATCTATTACTAGCCCTGTCATCACATCAATTACAATGTCAATACCAAGTAATTGAAGAAAACCCTGTCTTTTGCCATGTCCCATCATATGAGACAGTGATATCAATAACTGCATTTGCAGCAACTTCTGGATCGGTGGCAGCATAACTCTGGCGAACAGCTTTTGCAGCATCTTTCAAAACGCTGTCACATATGATTTAATTTTGTTTTGCTCTTTCTACCAAGTGAGCATTATAAGAGGAGGCACTAATAAGTGGCATACCCTTGGACATACAAAAATGCTGTAACCCAGCATGGCCTTTTCCTAAACTAAGGAATGTTTCAATTGCTCTCCGATTAATTTCAAATCGACGATGGTTTGAATCTGCTCCAGTAATCCTTGGGCTAGTGTAGTTCTCATTGCAGATAGTGTTGCAAGAGTTGCAGGTCACTGTTACCTTTGCAGCAAAACCCATGAACTTTGAAAATGAGGTTTTCAAATCATTTGCACCACAGCACATACTGTCCCTATCCTGACAGAAACTGGTATGAATTAAAACATATTCTGCAGGAATATCACCGTAAGTGCTCTCTGCATTCTCATTGGAAAATATAATTTTCTTGCAGAAGCACACTCAGTTCCTTGAGAAGTTGATGCACCACTAAATGATTGACAATCATCCACCAAAGAACTCTGGGTTTGATGGACCACCAGACACAGTTTCTTCCTTTGAAGTATTTCCCATTTCATCGTTTTTGTGCTAAACTGTATCCCTGAGACCACCGTTTTGAGTTTTTCCCGCCTCTGTTTCGTTTATCAACTAATCTATTCATAATTGCAAAATGTGAGCTAAGCTAGCTCTATCATATAACACGTAAAGCTAATCAAATACCCTCTACTAACCTAAGAACTATTTTCTAACTAGTTATGCTCTTTCTACAACACACTGAGAAACAATAGATCTCCAAAACACACATAAAGACAAACTAGAAAAAACTATGCGACTTTCAGCAACAGCAAAACGTAAATATTCACGAAAAGCGCGGTATAAACACACACCTTCATCTTTGTTCCTTGTTAACAGGCTTGCCAACACATCCAGCATTCCCTATCACTTGGAATGAGCGCTAATTTTGAATCTAAAATTAGCAATTAACTTCTAAGCCTTGTATGACCAATGTCGGCATGTTAGGGGGGCCGTGGCAGGTAAGCCGTGTGCGCAGAGGGTATTTAATAGTAACGTGATGTCCAATATATGCGCGCTGGAGTAAAAACAATATCACTTTATTGAAGTACAAGTATTGTATAAAACAAAATTTTGGGTTTTTGACGATTTTTGGCGAAATTTCACAGATGCATCACCTTCATGGGTATTGAATTATCATTATTATAAACAGTAACCTCATTAAAGTTTTTGATTTATCTACAGTAAATTATTTTGCAAATATATTATATTCCGCTAGGTGATAGTGGTGTGTTATGAATTGTGATCAAACAACTACAGTGTCCATCAAATTCTATGGACGATTAGTATTCAAGAAGACTTTGTTAATTCAGTTTCATTTTATTACAATAATTCTATTCCATATGTGACTATCTATTGTATTATTGACGATTGGTAATCCACAAGCCGTCATTGAATCAGTTTCATTTTTATTAGAACAGCTACTTTCCATACGTGACTATCCATAGCCTACGCAACAGAAGCTAAAACAACCTAAATTATGAAAAAGGTAAATGGGAGAAGAGTTTTGCAAAGCATGTTTTATAGTGCGGTGAAAAAATTGTGTTTGAAATGCCCGGAAGCTGGTAAAAACAAAGGTATGGAGATGATAGCATTTGTGGGACTTCGCATTCCACGTGGTTGTACAGATTACAAGTAAGGGTAAAATATGTACTTTGTATTTTTCTGCTAGAAATTTGAAGAGAAACAAAATGCACAAAAACTTTGCATAGTTAAATCTAACGACAAATGGAATGAAGTAAAACTATTATTGAAGAAAGTTTATAATCTGTCTCAAATTACTGGCGTATCCTATATCAAGTTACTATGTACAGATTTGATTCTAAAGGATGAATAAAATTGAATTGAATTGAATTGAATACTTTAAGGGAACATTCTTAACGGTCTGATTGGTAGAGTGAAATTCAGGCATGTGTGTTTAAAGATGCAATTCAGTAACCTAAGGCGTCCCGTTAACGTACTCTGACTCTCTCATTCTCCCCTCCCATATATTAGAACAGGGTCGTTCTAGTTTGAGACAGATTACAACTGGAATCTGTTCGGCCTGAGATCTACATATTCTGAACAGACTGTTTTAAGTTGTTTATTTATAGGCATCGCCTTGCTTTGGAACACCTGCCTACCTGTTCAACCGTAGCTCTCACTTTCCGAATACCTGCATATAACATTCACCTCCCTCAGTAATTTCACCTGGTCATTTGGTATCCACTGCTATATTCTGCAAGCAGCAGAGTAGAGAACAGATCTGGACCTTATCACACCCTATTGTTTAGAACTTAGAGCCAACATTGTCTTTAGATCATCGTGCAATGAATCTAATGAGTTTTAGGTTGAAAATACACAATAACATTTTATTCAATAAAGATGACTCGCGATTATATTTGAATTCCCAGTGCGTTACGCTCTTTGGCTGGTTCTCTATTTGTATTTTGCATAACAGATTTATGGCATACTGGTGATTGGATGAAGGAACATACTTTTATCACTCTTGATGCTAAAAATGAATAGATATTTCTTTTAACGACGTTATCAATTGCCAGGATCATATCAACGCTGCTAGTGTGCGGGAATTTGATTCCGTACGAGTTCTTTTACATGCCAATATGTCTACTAACATATGGCTGTTATTTTTAAAAACCATCGGTGTGGGCAGGGTTTGATCCCATGACCTGTAAATCAGTAAGATAGTACCTGATCAACTGAGCCACCCAGAACGACTCTCTTGATACTGAGTATTCTCGCTGTTTATATCAGTTTTCTCTTCTGTGGAGTGTGTGCTTCTCTTTTGCCCATTTGTGCAGTAATGATGCTGAATTTTCAACAAATTGTTCCTGAAAATTTTCATAGAAAAATTGATCAAATATTCAAAAGCAGGATATGCAAGTAACGGTGAAAATTTAAAACGTTCTTTTTTATTCAAAGAACCATATCAATGAAATAAGATGCAGTATTGTGTACGTTCAATTTTGCATGATGGGGCTCATTTCACATTTGACTTCTTCCAGTTTATGAAACTATTATCATTTAGGTACATAGATAACCACAAACACTTGTGTGATTATACTCTACGGTAAGGTGCCTAATGTTTTGACTTTTCAACACAGAGATCATGGGTTGATTTCTGCCTGAGAAGAATAGTTTTTGAATAATGCCTATCTTCAACAGAGTTTAGCAGTATGGTGCCTTGCGTTATCCCATTTAAACAAAAGTTGCTCTAACTTCTGCAAACAAACTAATTTATTCAATAACCATATAAACGTAATGCATTCAAAATTCAGAGGGGAAAGACAAAGTCAATATGACAAATTCAATGCATAGCCGAGATTTGAACTACGGATCTTCCTCTCCTACTAAATCGCATTTCCCCCCTGTAAACCACTAGGAGATCTCATATACATTAGATATACAACCTACCTTAATGGCGGAGTGCATACTATGTTGCGAGTACTTTAAATTCCAGCCTTCATAATTTATACCACTGTTGCATCAATAAATGAAAATCAATTGTTTTTTCACACTAGCTGTGTGGAACTGTGTATTGAGTATTTAACGATGGCTGTTATCGTGCTAGCTTCCTGGTTAGAGTAATCGTACGCAGTCTGAAGATCCATAACTATATGATACGGCCTACACCGGAAGACATAATAAAAATAATGGCGATCCGTGGTTCAAATCTCTAACACTATCTTTTCAAACCTTATATTATGTACGCTAGTGTGAAAGAACAATTGATACCCAATGATTAATAGTGTTTTGTTTTCAAACAAGAGGACTGTAGCAACTTGAGATTTCAGTGTTAGGGCAATGCATCCATTGCTCATTATATGTGACAGTTTTCTTGATAAGTCTATCGCCATACTTAGAGCGTGTGTGATACGTAGAAGACAGATTTACACTTTGCACTATGTCAACTTAAAAAATATGAGCCTACATCTCTTGTGCTATTTTCTGAGGCTATTCATATGGCAATGTATAGTGCTCTTAATTTATAACAAATAAATCCATCAATAAATGAATCATTTATAATTTTCTGCAATCTCTATTCTTCTTCCTTTTCCAGTTTTGTCTTAATTTTTTCCACCATTTTTTATGGCTGTGCTGCAGTCACATGACTTTCTCTACTCATCCTTTTAAAGCTATTCTTACAAATCCGTATTCTTCTGTTACTTTTGTGTTAACCCCATACATAATAGGTTTTATTACATATTTTTATAGATACAATTAAAATTGAAATCCTGTTCTCTTTATATAACTTGGTGAAAAAAACGAATATTGACTTCCCATTTGAGAAAAGTATAAGCATTTTGAAATTCAAATCAATACAAAGTACTTCTCGAAAATCCAGCTTCTTGGAGCAAGATAATGGTAACCTACAAAATATACAAAATAAGTATTGTTTTAAAAATAAGTTAATACAAACGTTAAGCAACAGTTATAAAATATTCTGTAGATAATTGACATTAAAATTTAGACTAGTGTGCCTATCATATTTAAAATAAAAAGAATTGCAGTAGATAAATCCTAAACTTACTTTTCAGATTTTGATCATTTGTACTTTTAAGAGTTACCATTATCTGGCTCCAAGGTGTCAAATTGCTAATTCCTATAAATATATTTGTCGCAAATTGTGGGCTTTATAAATATCTATATTTCTCTTTCTGGTGTAGGATTTTGTCTATCTGTTACAGTTTACAAGTTATGCAAATATGATCAGAGATCTTCAGAGGCTATTCATAGAAAATTCTGGATGTAATTTAATTTTCATAGCAATTATTAAGCAGGTGATAATTTAATGAATATTATATATTAGACATTTTGGAGAAAAAATATTTTCCAAAATTAACCATGTAAACGCTACATTCAGATCGGGAATACTTTATAGAAAATATGTGGACATTGTGTTGAAAATTTAAGTTGAGTATTAACCGAAATTATCTGTTCACAGACGGACATACATAGAACTTTTTCAGGATTTTTTTCCCAGCGAATCTCCAAATGTTTATTTTCTAATTATTAGAAGTAGCTACCTAGAGAAAGTAAAAAATAATAACCTGGGTATTTTACGTTTGAGTCTTGCAATCTGATGAATCATAGGATTCATCAAGAGAGCTCTCTTGTGGCTTTTCAAAACTCTTTGGGTGAATACAAAATTCTTGAGATATTTTCTGAAATTTCGTTTTCCCTCATTACTTAAAAGCGTAATGTTCCTTAGTCTACCTTCAGGATTTTGTGTGTAAGTTAAACCCATAGCATCCATCTCCCTCTCTGAAGGGAAATGAAATGTGTAGCAATGTTGCCAATCCATACAGGCCAAACAAAATTCCTCTACAGAAATAAAACTTAATTGAGGAGCAACTAATCAAACCTTATGTCATATCACATGAATTTTTCTTGTAGAGATGAATTACACTGATGTCAGTATGCAATTTGATGTCTTCAATGATCTTCAAAGCGCTGTCGGACGGAGAAATTTCAAGCACTTTGAGCATACCATCACACAGGGTACACACAAAAGTTTGGTTACTGGTGGACATTACACACTTTGATTAATAGCTCTTCGATTACTACAAAAATTATGAGAGCTTACCTTTTTCTCCAATCATCTAGATGAGCAGCACGACAGATTACTGGTAGTGATGATGGTATTACTGTTGTTCTTGGATGAAGTCTGTTAAATAGTTTAATACAAATAAATTAATAATAATATGACACATTACTAAAGTGGTTATTAACAAAAATTACTTACAGTATTTTAAGAACCATCACTGAGTAAAAATTCTGTTGTCATTAAACTGTATGTGGCTTTCTCTACCCTTAGTTCATGCGTGTGGGAATATCAAGATATCTACGAGAATGCCTGAAATTGATATGTTGTAGGGTAAAATATTTGTAAAGTTTACGGTAGCTCAATATTTGCGTGATGAAGTCAGCTAAACTTCTGAGTCCAACGAAGTGGTTAATTCCGCGTTGTTATTACACTCGAAGTGCTTAGTGCTATTCGATGTTCAGCGAAAAAAGTCGCTGATATCGTTGAAGTGCATACTGCATCTTTCAATCATTTCTTTTATTCACCGCCGGATATCTCCTGCCCTTTTGCTAAAGAAGATTATCATTTATAGTAAAAAAGAAAGCCGCCATAGCAGTGCATTCATGCTTCAGCCGCCAGTGATTGTAAGTACAAACCAATGTGATACCAAGAAGGGAGGTAGAAGCCGTGAAATGGAGCAACGGGGAAACGATATCAGGTCTTGGAGAGCTTGCTGCGCCGGTAGCTATCAGCTGCACTCGAGTCGAGACAGCAGGTGCACCTACCTCTTCTTCAAGTTTTGCTTCCTTTTTTGTTACTGCCCTTGGGGAGATCTTGGAACAGATCCAGTCATTGCCAAAAATAATTCCAACAGCCCTTCTAGCGTGAAACAAAGAAGAAAGATACCTCCTTCCAGGTAACATAAAAACCCCACCCTCTGCAGTCTGAACTAAGATGCAACAATCACAGACAAATGCACCTGTTGCCCTCCTGTAGCTTACTGTCAAATATAATGTTTTGCCTGAAACATCATCACTTTCTCTCCTTATGGACAACTGCGTATACAATCCAGAAGCTGTATCGAGATTTCACTGGAAGTGCATCTTAAGAACCCCGCCAGAATCCCAGAAAAACATTTTTAAAGAAATGTTTGTGTGTGCGTATCTTGTGAGGAACATAACTCCAAAACGTTATCTCAGATAAATACTGAATTTTGTATTTAGGTTAGCTTCTGAAGATACAACAATAAGATTATTCATAAACATTCACCTACACAAACTGCCCTTTGAAGGTAAGCTCTTCTTTTCAAATTTTTTGATTTTTTAAAAATGGCTAATGATTTTGACTAAGATGCCATATGTTTAAGATATTATTTAACAAATAAAAGCATATCTTGGACTTTCTGGGAAGGGTATGTTAGATCCTTTTCATTCCAAAGACTGCTTAGTTTTGAATAACTGGTAAACATACTTTAGTTTCAAACTATATTGGCTAGGAACCCTAACCTCCGCTGTCGTCCCTCCTCGGGTTTGACCACCCTTTGTATTGTCTCATGTTATCCCTCCCTCCTGAGAGGTGCCCAGTTAGGGCAATAGGCACAAAACTCTTCCATGGGATTGGGATTTAATTACGGAGGGGATTCGGTACGTAGGCCACCATGCTGGGCCCATTGTTCCTATACCCCCAAATGGGGGCACCCCGGGAGGAAGGATGAGGCGAAGGAGACAGAGGGCGGCCGATCAAAGGAGCCACGGCAATACAGAGGGCAGGGTCCATACAGTTTACTTGGATAGAGACTTCCCCCGACAGGCCAGGACAACGAACTCGCTCCCCTACATTGGGACGGTAACGAGCTCAGCAGCCGAGCCCCAAAGGTCCCTGGCTGGAGGTCCCAAAATGGTCCAAGCAGAGGAGCGGAGACCGGCAACCGACTACCGGAGGAGGAAATAGTTTTCTCAGAGCATATCATCCCGCCATGCACCGCCGAGACACCCGCCGACACTTCTACGCTGTAAGAAACCACCAAATGAGAGATATGAAATGATAATGGAGATGAAATGGAGAGGTAGGAAATTCGGGGGATGTAATTAACCTACCCAGCATTCGCCTAGTGACTCGGGAAACCCCCCGAAAAAACCTGTGGATCAGGTACGTCGCCCACGGGAATCGAAATCGAGCCTCCCGAATGCGGAACTCAGACGAAACCGCCTGAGCCATCCCGCTCGGTAAACTCTTCCATGGGTCGAGGTGGCTCTCTCCGAAACTTGTCATAACGTTATAGACAAATTGCTCTTAAACCTCCTATAAGTTCTTATATAAGAACGTTTTGTGGTATTTTGGATGTAATGGAGTTCATAAATAGTTGTATAAACAGCAAGGATATTGAACCGCCCAGTGTAGGCGTACAAAATCATTACAAATGAGCAAGGCAGACTGAAGTTTAAATAACGCTAAATACGCATATATAGTGAAAGCAAATTACGAAGGTTGCGTAAACAAAACAGAACTGTAAACTTTGTTAGATTAGAATAACAAAGTTCCAATTTGGCTTTTAATCTGCCTTCATTCATGTACAGAGAGAACGCGTGCAAGTTTTTATGTGTGATAGTATATTAAGACAGTGTAAATTCAACTAGGTAGTTCTTTAAACTTGAAATGTAATGACAAAATCTCGACAAAGGTCCACAATATGACAGTGTTGTTTCTGACAGTTTAGCTGAAGGTACTACTGTAATGAACACAGGTTAAAAATCAAAACATATCCTTACCACTTGGGTTACGGCCGCTAGTATTTGTATAAAAGTGTACCTCTGTACAGCTTGTGTAAAACGTCATGACACAATAATGTCCAAGAAAGGAGAAATGAGAAGTGGAACTAGAAGTTTATCAAAACTCGAACTCAATGAAAGCGTGGGCCTCAGTCGTGGCGTTTTGCACAATCTTTACGCAGAGGAGTTCGTGTTATAGGAGGCTCCTCATATGAACTGTCTTTAATTTTGTATCCATTTTAACAAAAATTTAAATGCAAAAACTATTGTTCAAACTCATGTTTCAGATGTACCAGTTTACGTAACTGTGAAATAGCGTAAGACCTCAACCAAATGAGAAATACGAGGGCTGCTCAGTAAAGAATGATCATAATTTTTTACGGTCATAATTTTTCGCACTAAAATTCAATCTTATCATATTCTCTTAGCTTAATGTGAAACAAACACGCCGTAGTAGTTCCATTGTTGATACTGCTGGTTCCCGCCTGTGAGAACCAGGCAAGTGCATACATGTTCAATATCGCCTACCACTGCAATGGAGGTAAAGTTGATGTTACAGGAAGATCCGGAGTTTCTTTCAAACGTAATTGCTGCTGATGAAACTTGGCTGCATCATTTTGATCCTGAGAGCAAACAGCAAAGCTCAGTGTGAAAATCTCCTTCATCACCAACCCCCAAAAAGCAGAAGTGGTTGCTTCTGCTGAGAAAGTTATGGTCATCTCATTCGATATTCATGGAATGGTTTTATCAGCGTGTTGTACCTGCACACACATCAATAACTGGACAATATTACAGGGATGTGCTGAAAACATTGCAAATCCATATCAGGTGCAAAAGACCACATTTCCATGAAGCAGGCTGGATGCTGCACCACGATAATGCGCGGCCACATATTGTCAATGTTGTTGCTGAATATAATGCAAAAATCAACGTGAAGTGCATCCCTCACCCTCCCTATAGTCCGGATTTAGCCCCATGTGACTTTTCTCTATTACCTAACTTGAAGAAACGCCTTCGTGGGAGGCATTATCCATCATCAGAAGCAGTGGTGAAGACTGCGGAGGCAATTTTGAAGGATCTCTCAAAAATGGTTTCCAGTATGTCTTTAATGACTGGCAAAAACGCTGGGATAAGTGCATCTCATTAAGGGGAGACTATTTTGAGAAGGACCATCAAAATTATGAGGATGAGTAAAGTTACGTTGTCAAAAAAAAAATGTGATCATTCTTTATTGAACAGCCCTCGTAAATGGCTAAACGGTTCGTATGCAATTTCGACTCCGCTTGAATCCTTGAGTTATCTTGTACATACAGACGGACATAGTATCATTTAAAATTCTGTAATGTAACTAAAGCATAAGCAAATTGTTCTATGCTTTCCTTCCAACTGCTTAAATGTTTATTTAGTTTTATAATAAAGAAGAGGACAAATTCAAAACAACTTGTTTCTATTCTGTCTCTCCTAAAGACACTTCAACGTTCATCTCGGATGTGTGGTTTATTACCTAAACTGCTTTATAAAAAGCTGAGAATTACGAAAGCTGCTACTTTGTGTTGGTTCTTGTATATGAGCCGACAGCAGTAAACAGGACAGTTAATCGAAAAAATGAGGGAGTAAAGTTTTACGGAATCGGTGAGCCTTTGAGGAGATACCCAATCGTTTTAAGATGGCATTCACGTTCTCTCTCTTTATGTGATGTTTTGTTATTTAGTTAGCGATAAATGATGTTGCAGAACTGGATGTAGTTTGTAACAGTCTGTATTACAAGCACAATTTATCTGATGGCTGAGTTAAACCTAACGAAGAGCTAACTGTGCGTTTTTTATGTAGCATGTCTTTTAAATAAAACCGCAGTGCAAAAGCAGTTCTACTTCTAGAAGAAAAAAATTTTCTGCACTATCTGGTGATATATAGATTACACAATTCAGAGAGATAATTAAGGGAATATTCTGAAAATGCTCTTAGATAGAACCTGCAAATTAAGCAGAAACTACTAATTTGTAATTTAAAGGAATATATATGTTTCATTCATATCACTTTTCAGCCACTACCGTGTATATATAAGCGCTTTAAATGTATCTTTACAGAACAAGGAAGAAGTTCGAAATTATGAGGAAAGTCAACTATTTTGACTTCAAAGTTTCTCCAAAGTACAGGGTGTATATAAATGAATATCGGGATTTTAATCCTTTATAATATTTATTACATTAAATTAATTTATTACAGTTGTAAATGATTTGTAAAATGAAAAAGCAATTCAAATAGTTTTGTTTGTTGGCACCAGTGCATATGTGCTTGAATGTTTCTGCCGCAATCCGCTAGACAGCGGTAGTAGCAAAGTTGGCGACTAGTAAACAGAAAGCGTTTTGTTTTGCAGTTTACAAAGATCGAATCTGTAGTTACTGTGCAACGTGCGTTCCGCAGGTTCGGTTGTGGTCCTCCTAGTGATAATAGCATTCGTAGATGGTAGTTTGAAGATACCGGCTGCCTTTGTAAAGGGAAGAGCACGGAACGACCAAGAGTAAGTGAAGAGACTGTTGAGCGAGTCAGAGAGTCGTTCACTCGTAGCCCAAAGAAATCAGTCCGGAAGGCTAGTCGTGAATTACAAGTTCCTGTGTCGACTGTTTGGAAATTTGTGAGAAAATGCTTACGGCTACGTCCTTACCGTTTACAGATATTACAGGATCTAAAGCCGACAGGTCCTGCGCTGTGGCATATCGGGCTAAGACAGCAAGCCTTGGTCCCTGGCCACGGAAAGTGGCCCGGGTTCGATCCAACTCATGTGATTGGGTTTTTAGGTCTCGGGAATACGACCGGTGCCCACTCAGCATCGTGAGGAAAGTGAGGAGCTTACGATAGGTAAGCGGCCCTGGTCACGGATTCCAAAATTCCGGCTGGGGGATGCCGAGATGCTGACCACATCTCCTCCCCGTATTGGTTGGATGATCGTCCACCTCTGCCGTGCGTAAGTGGGCGTGAGGCCGGCAGTCGGTTTGGTAGGCCTTGGCCCTCTAAGGCCTGTCGCGCCATGAGTTGTTATTGTTAAAGCCGACAGACCACGGATTACGTGCCAACTTCGCAAACAGCATGTTGTTTCATGACAATGAGGATTTTATGAATGGCGTTGTCTTCAGTAATGAATCGACCTTTCAGCTTAGTGGACATGTTAACACTCATGCGCATCTGGGGCTCAGAAAATCCTCACGAGATGTTACAAATGCAACGAGATTCCCCTAAAGTGAATGTTTTTTTTGTGCCGCATTACTTCGAAAAGTTTAAGGGCCTTTCTTTTCTGGTGAACCTACTGTAACTGACACTTCTTACCTTGATACACTAGCAATGGCTCTTCCCTCATTTGGAAGAAAATGTGCCAAAGAACTTCATCTTCCAACAAGATGGTGCGCCACCTCACTGGCATTACGAAGTACGCGATTGGTTGAACATCATTGTACCCGAGCGCTGGATAGGTTCCTAAGGCCCCAATGACAGGGCTTGCTATGCATGGCCTCCACGTTCTCCTGACCTAACGCCATGCGATTTTTACCTTTGGGGCTTACTCAAGGGTCGTGTGTACGTGCCTCCGCTACCAGCTGATCTCCCTGAATTAAGAAACCGGATTGAAGCAGCTGTTGCGGCTATAGACTTGATGTGTGCCGTGTGACAAAGGGTAGTCACATTGAACATTTATATGGTTCTTGGTACAACTGTTTGAGTTGGTGTTTCATTTGACATATTTATAACTGTAAGTTGAATGTAATACATATTATAAAGAGTTAAATCCCAGATATTCATTTATATACACCCTGTACTTAAACATGTACATTATATAATATTTCTACGAGATAGTGAATGATAGAAATACTTACGCGAAAATAGAACAAAATGCGTTGGCTATTCAGAAGTAGTAATAGGATTTTTCAACAATAAAATATGCATATAAATAATTTTAGAACTATATGTGCATTTGTAAAAATCTGCAGTAAAAACGTGAAACGCACAATGAAATGAAATGTGTAGTGTTTAACGCCCGCTTTTACTACATACGGCACCGCAGGCGGTGACTGATGATATATGAGATGAAGATGGAGCACCGGTGGAATGAGATGGCGGGGGAAACCGGAGGTCCCGGAGAAAACCCGCCCCAACGCCGTGTTGTCCACAACAAATCTCACTTTGCGGTCGACTGGGATCGAACCCGGGCCGCCTTGGTGAGAGCCAAGCGGTCTAACCACTGAGCCACAGCGTGGCCTGAAACGCACAGATGTAAGAACGGAAACCCCACGCATGATATTAAACATGGGCAGGAAGTGATAAACTATTCTTACAAAAACTTGTGTTTCTATATTATTGATTTTAACAAAAATAAAAAATAGCAGATACGGTTTTATTGCAGGTTTTTCGTTTGTTCAAAAGGAATGCGGAAGGTTGAAATTATATTCGAATCTTTTTTGTAAACTCTTGCAGTTTAATATTTACACAAAAATACACAAACCTTATCCCGAATGAAGGGAGCTTCAGTCCCAGAAGATTCAAGAGATTCGTGTTATTTATCGTGTAAATATTTTAAACCTATGATATTATAACGAAAATCCTTAGAGCCCTTTTTGAGACCATGAAAAATAAATGTTTATGGATTATATCGATATATCTATAACAAATTTTTAGGTAAAATACTTCTTACTTAGGTAGATGCTGGAAGTAACATAGAAATCAATAAAATATAACGCAATCTTGCATTTTATCAATGCACTTCATATCTGTTCTGCATATTATTCGAAAAATATATAATGTTTTCCTACATGAGATGGTTATCTAAAAGTGGTGACTTTGAAGAAGTCAGCCTTACCTATAATTAAATGGCGTTCTTTGAAAAGAAATCGGAATTATATAGGTACTCTTTCATTTGTGTAATCAGAGCATCCTGATTATTTAATATTTATTTAACCTGGCGTTGGAAAGTGTAAATAGCCATTAATATTTTAAGGATACAATAAATAACATAAGATTGTTATTTCCTTTATTTTATCGAAACATTATTTGAAGTACAATTATTGAACACTTTATCATCATCATCATCATCATCATCATCATCATCATCATCATCATCATCATCATCAACAACAACATGCCCACCTCGGTAGCGTAGATGATAGCATGTCTGCCTCGTTCAAGAGGTCCCGTGTTCGAATCTCGGTCAGGGTGAGTTACCTGGATAAGGCTTTTTCCGTAGGTTTCCCTTATCCTTCAAGACGAATGTTGGGTAACTCTAAGCTCCTTGGACCCTGGACTCATTTGAACATCATTTCACCCAATTCATTCAGCGTCCGATATGACTTAACGTTGGAGGACGTAAATTACAAAAAAATCATCATTATAATAATAATTATTAATAATAATAATAATAATAATAATAATAATAATAATAATAATAATAATAATAATAATAATAATAATATATTATTATTATCATTATCATTGTTCTTATTATTATTATTATTATTATTATTATTATTATTATTATTATTATTATTATTATTATTATTATTATTATTATTATTATTATTATTATTATTATAATTATCATTGTTCTTATTATTATTATTATTATTATTATTATTATTATTATTATTATTATTATTATTATTATTATTATTATTATTATTATTATTATTATTATTATTATTATTATTATTATTATTATTATTATTATTATTATTATTATTATTATTATTATTATTATTATTATTATTATTATTATTATTATTATTATTATTATTATTATTATTATTATTATTATTATTATTATTATTATTATTATTATTATTATTATTATTATTATTATTATTATTATTATTATTATTATTATTATTATTATTATTATTATTATTATTATTATTATTATTATTATTATTATTATTATTATTATTATTATTATTATTATTATTATTATTATTATTATTATTATTATTATTATTATTAGTTGAAACAGTTATTTGAAATGACCTTGCTAAAACACGACCAAGATAGGAATTCTGTGGAAGAATAAAGACATTTCACACAATTGAATATGTATTGCCCATTGTTCATTTGAATTATTCATGTATTACTGTTTCAATGAAACTCCATGAGAAACTGCTTCGCCTGCCAGGAGTCGATTACCCTACAACAGGGGAAGACAGGTAGTGGCAGTGTGACGTCAATTCCGTCAGTTCTAACCGCCAAATATGCCTCCGAACGAAAGGCAGATTAGCGTGTGACGTCACCGCGCTGATTTCTGCTGCCCAAGAGGAAGAAAATAGTTTGATGTGTTGCGGTTCCGACAGCGAAGGAAAGATAGGAAGCGTATCGGTTATTAATAATATGTACAACTTACATCTTGGGTGTCGTAATATTAATGCTGACTGCTTTAATTACACAACTGTCACAGTTTATAAACAAATGCATTTTCCTTCTGTGCTATGAGAAAATATATAAAACTTCAAATCATAGCTTATCTGAAGGTCAGGCATGCTATAAGGTAAATAAAATAAAACAAAGTAATCTTCTCTGCAAAGTGGAGGAGACCCATTCAGAACAAAATTACGTGGACATTTTTCGAATTTTCTGTTTCGTTTTTCTTTAACTAGTTTATCAATGTCAGGACGTAATGCCTGGGAAATTTGTAATCGAAGGCTGCATGTTAGATTGTTATCCGACAAGGTACTTCGGGGTTTAGACTTAGCTAATTTCATAACGAAAAAAAAAAATCGCACACATATGTCGAGCCAAACATACACAATGTCCGTGCGGCAAGTGAATACAACCTCGGAAATCTGGTTTGGGGGACATTCTTGTAAAAATCAGCCAAGTCTTTCTTGTGTATATTTGTCGTTCAATAAATCATCAAATTGTAAATTTAACATTTCATTTCGTATGTGACAGCTACATTGTTGTCATCGAGTGCGCTATATCTGACTGTACCCTTAGATTCTCTACTCAGAGCCATTTATATAGGCAACTTGGTACTACACAGCTCTTGTCTGACGTCACGCGCACTGCAGGCCTCGCTCTCGGCTAAAATACGTCACAACTCTCGAAGCTGTCTTCCTCTGCCCTACAACGTCCCTCGCGGTTGAAGACACAAGAGGGTTTCCTGCAAGGAGTATTACAAGTTCAAAAGATCTGCGAGATTTTTTTCGAGGCCTAGTCTAGTAATACTGCCAGAAAATCCATTTGACCAAAAACATATAGATAAAGGCTTACACCTAACTGAAAAATGCTTAAAAACGGAGGTATGGCTTTTGATGGGAAAATAAAAGCCATTCAACGCCTTGAAACAAGTAACATACCAGGCTGGCCCCATAGCTCAGTCGGTAGAGCACTTGCCTACCGTGCTAGGGGTCCCGCGTTCGATTCCCGGCGGTGGGGGTGGGGATTTTTCTCCGACCAAGATAATTCCCCCATCTTCCCCAGAGTCTGGAAGTATGAATGAGAGTGTGAATGTGTGCGGATCTAATGATTAAAAACCAAAGATAACGAGTTAACACCTTCGGTATGTTCCAAAAGGAGAACGGCCGCCGAAATGACCATTGTCATACCAGTCATCTGCATTTTCAAAAGTCGTCATCTTATGTGATTCGCAAGCAGCAATATCATAATATCAGCTATCATAACTTCACCAGCACACCTATTCGTATCAACATACTGGATGTAGGAAACTGATCAGAAATCTCACTGCAAAAGGGAAGGAAATAGTATTACATTGGATTTTTTCTCATTGTACCATTGTCAGCAATGAGGTGGCCAATACCTTATTTCAGCACCCTTTCGTTCACACGAGCGAGACCTTCTAGGAAAAAAAAATCAGTAAATATGAATGGAAAGACCAAATACAGCTCTTACCAAACTAGCCCAGAAATGAAGCAGTTCCTAAATTCCGCCTAGTTGCATGATTGCTTGGCCAAACAGCTGCACCATATCGGAAAACTGCATACTCTATAACTATGATATTATGGATTCCAGCTAGGATTGCCAGATGTTCCGTTTTTCTCCGAATCCTCCATTTTTTCTCACAGATTTTGTTCCTCCGTTTATTATTTACCCGGAGTACGCAGTTCTCCGTTATTTGCCTACTGCAAATTATTCAATTATATATAATGACTTAGATATTCTCATAAAGTTTATGTTATCTTTGGAAAACGGCACTTTTATTTCCATCTCGCGAATGTTGGCAACAGAAGTGCCTTCTAAATTAACGTAGGTATATGTGTGTGTCGTCATGCAGCAGGAGAGCAGCACGCTTCAAACAGCAATAAAAAGTGAATTTAATGTCTCTCTAATTTTGTCTTTCAGTTGCTTTCAGTTCCACTTCCGTTACCGTTCTACTCTTGTGTTGTAAATCTGTTTCAAGCGTGGTTGTTGGTGGTCGTGTACAATAGTTGGAAAATATTTGAGGGTGAAGACGATCCATCAAAGACTCCTCCACGGAAGAAATTGAAGGCAAAACATCATCAAACATATCTAAAAACAATGGAAAGACATTTCCGTGGGTAAAGCCGGCATCGGACGCCAATCGAGCATTTTGTGCCGCGTGCAGAAAAGATTTCAGCATTTCACAAAGTGGAGAAAGTGATTTGAGGCAATATGAACGTTATAAGGGGCACCCAATCAAGGAAAACTGTAATGCTGGAGTTGTAAATAAACTTTCGAATTATTTTGTTGATCTGAACAATAAACAAGAATATGACCATATCACAGCGTGTGAACTTGGTTTAGTGTATCATGCAGTGAAACATTAGTTTGGACTGTAGAAATAAGCTTCTGTCGCATGTTTTAACTGATTCTGCGATCGCTTCCAAAGTTTCATGTGGGCGCACTAAAGCGGAAACGATAGTGAAGAATGTTCTTGCTCCAAAAACTGTTAATGACTTTGTATCCATTTTAAGATGTCCACAAAAACCTTTCTTTTATTGGCTACCGATGCATCAAACAGAAACAATAGAAAAATGTTCCCAGTTTGCACCTGGTACTTTGACACTTTAAAGGGAGTGCAAAATAAGCTACTAGATTATGTGGAAAGTGCTGAGGAAACATCTGTAGCAATTACTGGTTTGGTGCAGCAGAGCCTAGAGAATCACGACTTAGATGTTAATTATGTGTCTTCTTATTGTGCAGACAATGCCAGTATGAACTATGGAAACAAACATTCCGTGTTTCAGTTATCAAGAACTAAAAACCTTAATTTAGTAAAAACTAATTATTCTAATCATGTCTAATTAAAAGTAGCATTGACAGAATGGATATTGATGTAGACAATGTAATTTTAAAGATTTATAACGACTTCTCTGTCTCTGCCAAAAGAAGAGTTATAATCATTCTTGGAATTTGTGAATTTGAAGTGGACTGAGATTTTTGTGCATGTTCCAACTAGGTGGCTCTCATTAACACCAGCCATTTTACGACTGCTTCAGAATTGGGAAGCAATTAAAAGTTATTTCAGCAGCATTCCAGACTGTACAAAATTGTTATCTAAAATTTTCATGAACGATGACCCAGAGGAAGCGCTACTGCCTGAAATGTACTTTAATTTTCTAAGCAATGTTGGAAGTCAGCTGCAAATGGTAACTAAAATACTTGTAAAGTCAGACTTGACGATACTAGAGTTATATAAACAGATTAAACTTCTCAGTTGTAAAATTCATTAGAGAATGAAAGACAACTTTTTGGTAGCAATGCGAAAGAACTCATTAATGAAAGGTTAATAATGTGCATAATTTAATGTTTATGCATTCAGTATAATATGTGTTTGCAAATTTATCTTATTTAATGGAAATTGATTGTTCTTTCACACTAGCCGTGTGTAGGACGCACTATGAAAGGGTAGAGCCAGAATGAAAAATTCAATGCCATAGCCGGGATTTGAACCACGGATCTTCTGGTTTCCTTCCAGCCGCTCTAACCATTTGAGCTACTATGGCCAACGTGCCAACATGACATTAAATTCTCCAACTGACTCGTGTTTCTCCCGGTAAACCACTAGGAGTTCTCATAAACACATGAGACAACTACCTTAATGGCGACTTACTATGCTGTAAGTACTTTAAGCCCCGGGCTTTATAGTTCGGATCACTATTAGGTACAATTAATGGAAATTAATTGTTCTTTCACACTAGCCGTGTGTAGGACGCGCGCTATGAAAGGGTCAGTTGGAGAATTTAATGTCATGTTGGCACGTTGGCCATAGTAGCTCAAATGGTTAGAGCGGCCCTACGGAAACCAGAAGATCCGTGGTTCAAATCCCGGCTATGGCATTGAATTTTTCAATCTGGCTCTACCCTTTCACAGTGCGTCCTACACACGGCTAGTGTGAAAGAACAACTAATTTCCACTAATTGTAGCTAATAGTGGTCCGAACTATAAAGCCCGGGCCTTAAAGTACTTACAGCATAGTAAGTCACCATTAAGGTAGTTGTCTCATATGTTTATGAGAACTCCTAGTGGTTTACCGGGAGAATCACGAGTCAGTTGGAGAATTTAATGTCATGTTGGCACATTGGCCATAGTAGCTCAAATGGTTAGAGCGGCTGGACGGAAACCAGAAGATCCGTGGTTCAAATCCCGGCTATGGCATTGGATTTTTCATTCTGGCTCTACCCTTTCTTATCTTATTTAGTTTTAAAAAATTGTTAAAAAATGAGTCACTCCTTCCCCTCCCCCCTTGGAAATCTGGAAACCGAACACCAGCCACCTCAACTATTACTTCTCTTTGACAACCATTACACTCATTGACAGATACTGGGAGGCGAGAGAGAAGATTATGGCCGTAATCCCACAGTGAAACATTCCATTGTAAACTTAACATTTTAAAATTTCTTAATTGTATTTTAATTTTACTTTAATTGTTGACATACATTGTTGTGTATTATCATTGTTGTGGCTTATGATACACATCAAAGGATCTGCATTAAATACGTAAAAAATAAATGATGTATTACGTTTTGAAGACAACCATTTAAGAATGTTTATGTGTTTAATGTATTCTAAGGATGTTATTCGTAAGAAATGTTATTTATTCATATATAAATATTCTAAGGACATTGAATTAATTTTATGGTCATTGCAACCAAAGGTTAGCGATCAACGAGTTGAAAATATATGTTCACAGAAGGAGAAGCAACCCTCACAGGACAGTGCAAAAACTGTAAATTCGAAAACTAATACAGTATTTAATTGTCAAGGAAGTCTACTGCATATTTGCTCTAGGTAAACTTAATGTGGTGTTCGTTAAGTTATGAACTAAACTAAGTGAATTCTTCGATTCATGTAATTGACATTTACACATCTTACAAATTGTGTAAAATTAGAAAAAATCATGGTTTGTATTCATTAAAATAATTTAATTGCCTTACCTTTCTAAACACGAAGAACCAGAGTCACCAGTGGTTCGACTTCGAGCTAATAATACAGGCGCGTATACTACAAGCGTGCTTTCAAACCGACAACAATAAGCTGAGTAAGGCAGCCAGCCTAACTTCAAGGAGTCAGTGTTGCCACTCCTCATATAGTTTAACGGTATCTAAACTTGACAAATTCAAACTTTTAACAATGAAGATGTAGCAAGAGACTCCAAGACTTTCTCAACTTTCTCGTTCAGGTAAAGAGTACGGATTTTCTGTTGAAGAAAGAAAAGCGTTTGGAATTTGAAGATTAAAATTAAACTACATACAACCAACTAAAGGCTTAATACACTATTTAAATGGCCACGGATCATATAAGACATATTGGTGAAAGATAAATAAAACAAACAATGATATGTGTGAAGTATCTGAGGTACAGAATACCCCGAAGCATGTTATATTTGAATGCAATAAATATGGCCAGTTAAAATTAAAAGACAGACAAATCTTAAGAGGACATTTTATAAAATAAATAATGTATAATGTGGATTTATTAGAAGCCCTACATTTTTGACAAATTACGTAAGTAATAAAGCATGGGAGAGTGGTAGGATTGAAGAACAAAGATTAGAACATGTTGAAGAGATACAAGAAGGGAGAAGATAGATAAGAATACAACAAATTAGAGATATTAGTAGGAATGAAACTTTAATGGTAGAACAAGAGGAAGTATATATAGTATTAAGAGAATATCAAGAATAAGATAATAATTAAGTTTATAGATTAATGAAACAGAATAAGGCTATTATCTTAACTGGTAGATAATAATGGGAAGATTGTAGATCAAGAAGAATGGAAGAAGAAAGTAAGAAATATAGACGAAGGTTAGCGGAAGAATTATTTTGAAAGGATAAGAAGAAGACGCCGGTGTAATGAAAGGAGCAACAATATTTGAGAAGGATGATGATGGTAAAGTTACTAGAGGCGTCGGAGTTGGACAGGTGAGCTATACTGGTGCCGAAGATCTGTAGGAGGGAGAAGGAATGGTGGAGTATGGAAGAAATGAGTGAAGTGAAGTTTAAGTGAAAGAAAAGTTAAGTATTGTGTTAAGTAAAGTGAAAGGCAAGAAGAGATGAAGGTGTGAAAATAAAGATGCTGCATAAATATTAAGAAAGAAGAAAGAGTTTACATTTAAAAACAGTTAATAACAATTAAATCGTTTATAAAGGAATATAAAATGCATAATTATAGAAATTAATTAATAAATTTACAAGGAATAATAAAAATGAAATTTTTAAAATAATATATATATTATTTAGGGATAAATATTGATTATTGTTATACATTTAGTAAGATTGTAAGTATAGTACGCGCATGTTTTCTTGATTTACGGTGTGGTGCGGGCAGAGGGGAAGAAGCGAGAGATGATAAATAAATAATAAATAATAATTTTAAAAAATGGATGCTAAATAAATAGAGGTAGAATAAATAAAGAAGTATTTTACTTTAATATATATATATATATATATGATTTTAAAAATATTATTTATGTAAAATAAAAGATAATAAGAATAATTTATGAGTAGCTATTTTAAATAAACTTAATTATCATATGTAGAAAGAATGTAAGAGTAAAGAAATGTAATAGGTTAATTTGCGCTGGGTACCAGTGCGTGTATGAATAAGTGTTAGGTATTAGACATTTAAGGGACCCTGGGACTGAAATTTCTATTTTCTATATTTTTATACCTACAAACTTCAAACTTTGCATGCCTAATGCGTTTTATATTAGAATATATCACACCAATTTTTAGTAATTTCTGATCACTAGTTTTGAAGGAATTAATTTTATTTTAATTAAACTGCATTCCAATATTAAAGTTAATGCATGTGCGTCAATAATCATGCTAGTGGAATAACTCTATTATTTTTTCATTTATACTAACTGCATAAACAACTTCAGTCTCTGTGTAGAAGAACGATACATTACTTTTAGGTAAATTATTTTTTTAATTATATAGTACATAGAATTTAATTTTTTAGCACTTTTCTTGCATTTAAAATTTCATTACAGCCAAACCATGGCTTACATCTTATAGCCTGAGACTGCAGTTGTAGACATATATATGGAGCATATACTCAAAAAAATTCAGAGCCATATCTCTAAAACTAATGCAATGGGTGCAGATATTGTATTAAAAATGTAAAGTAGAGAAAAATCATTTTTTCTAAAAACATGCACCAAAAACAGTAATTACATTGTCCTGCACACCATTTACACTGCTCTGCACATTATTTACACTGTCATCTCTACTGCTATGTACACAGGTATTCAAAATTTGATTATTTTCACCAATGCATGGTCTGCTATTTAAATTACTATTTACATTATGTACTACATATAGTTTGCACCTAGTTCTTGAAATCTTGCAAATTTCTTCTGGTTTTTACAAGTATAGTCTGAATAGCATTAGCATGTTCATCTATGTCCATTAGCAAATGTGAAGCTGAAATATTAGATGTTCCTCATATTCAACAGTACATATGAAATGGAAATCTGCTCCCAATTTTTGCTTTTCCATCTAGCTGCACCACGTTTTCTTACAGCTTCCTTCTTTTTGTTATTTCTATTCACCGACTTAACGCCAACATGATGAAACAGCATATATTATACTGTTTATATAGTTATCAATACACTACACTACAGGAAATGCAAATAACTTGCACATACACCTATTTCTTTATTTGAAACAAACTGTAAACAAAAGCACATTCCTCTCATGGAAGTCGCCATTATACAATGGAGCAAACAGTCAGTAAAAACAAGAATGAATCTACAAGTATTCACTAAGTTTATTGCAAAGAACATAGAATAATCACAGATATTCTGAACTTTTCTGTACTTTTATTTTCTTAGGTGCTCCAATACTCAAGGTGTGCTGATGGCATTCTATATGGCATTTATGTTTGAATGTTTTCTGATTAAACACTTTGTATTAAATACATAGTAGTAGTTTACCAAACTGTCTCTAGATAGCAGCACTAAGCTATGCCGCAAGATTTGAACGCAGTTTTAGAGAAAAAAAAAACTGCCAAAAAACGATCAGAATTGGTAAAATCAGGCCATCATGCTGGATAAGGAAGAAAGGAAGCGTTTAAATGACCACGCCCCAAACATTTAAACCCTGCACTAGACCTTTAAAATGGCGGGAATAAAAAAAAACTCTTGCCACAATTCAATAAAGGAAGGTTTGGGAAACATTTGCATGTATACATCCAAAATTTGTAATGTTTGAGACTTTTGGCCTATTTTTTCCCTCTCTTGGGAATAGTTGTAGTAAGGCAGCTGGCAAACAGTTGCTTGTGCTGGATACAGTGCTATAATTTGTAGTTAGTAGTTTTTGTAATTATATTTTATATAATTTTGCTCATATTCCTGGATTATTATCCGGTCTAAGCGACCTTTATTTTTATTTATTTTCTTATAATTTTCATTTTTATAGTAGTTTGTAGTGATGATCTGTGAAATTATTATACATATTTATATATTAGATGTCTATATACAGGATTATTATTATATATGGTAATCGTCTCCCCAGGGTCTCTCCACTGCGCGAGTGAGCCTGCAGCGACCGGTAACATTACGCGGTCAGAGACGGTGTGAAATCTTTACCTTATACGAAACGTTTCGTTGACCTTCTGCTCTCAAACACGTAGCATATCTCATAAAAATATTCTCGTTCACTTGTCTAAGTTTACTTGCAAGAATTATTCAGATTTCTTGCATGATTTTATCACTATGTTCCTGCGGTCTACAAGGGTTGTAACAATATACTTAGGTTTTCAAAGAACTCCATAAATAAAAGCGCAACTAGCTAGGTCGGAGGAAGAAGGGGGTGACGAATCAGCACTCAATATTCTGTCATGAGGCATTTCTCTTACTGCATTTAATGATTCGGTAACGTACGTAATGTTGCAAAGTCTTCTTGGTAACAACCATAGGAATTTTCTACTTATTCAATTTATAAAAGGAATGGCTCTAATATCCGCCTCCGTTGTCACTGCGTTTTTCTCAGTAAAGAAAATGGGTCCAGTTATTCTACGAGCATTTATCGCACACCACACTCCATTTTTCAGGTCATAATGAGTCGTTTTATGCAAAGTGCAGGTTTTTCTGAAGCCCAATATCTATTGTTGGGAATGTACAATTGTTCACCTAGGTGAAACCAAGAATGGTCAGAGAAAAACAATAGGAGTAGATAAACCATAAGATCTGAAGCTTTCCTGTCGACGAATATATTCCAGATCTTCTCGTCTTTTCACCTGGCTTGTTTCCCGAGAAGATCTGGAATAAATTAAACCATTTTTACGAGGGCTGTTCAATAAAGAATAATCACAATTTTTTTTTTGACAACGTACCTTTACTCATCCTCAAAATTTTGAAGATCCTTCTCAAAATAGTATCCCCTGAATACGATGCACTCGTCCCAGTGTTTCTGCCATCTTCAAAGACATGCTGGAAACCACTTTTTGAGAGATCCTTCAAAATCGCCTACGCAGCCTTCACCACTGCTTCTGATGATGGATAATGCTTCCCACGAAGGCGTTTCTTCAAGTTAGAAAATAGAAAAAAGTCACATGGGGCTAAATCCGGACTATAGGGAGGGTGAGGGATGCACTTCACGCTGATTTTTGTAAGATATTCAGCAACAACATTGGCAATATGCAGCCGCGCATTATCGTGGTGCAGCATCCAGCCTGCTTCACGGAAATGTGGCTTTTAGCGCCTGATATGGACTTTCAATCTTTTCAGGACATCCCTGTAATATTGTTCAGTTACTGATGTGTGTGCACGCAACATGCTGATAGTTATTCCATGAATATCAAAGAATAAGATGACCATAACTTTCCCAGCAGAAGCAGCCACTTTTGCTTTTTGGGGGGTTGGTGTTGAAGGAGATTTCCACACTGAGCTTTGCTGTTTGCTGTCAGGATCAAAATGATGCAAGTTTCATCAGCAGTGATTACGTTTGAAAGAATCTCCCGATCTTCCTCTAACATCAACTTTAACTGCATTCAGACCTGTATGCGAATGTCCTTTTGTTCGGGAATCAACAGTGTTGGAACTCATCGTGTACAAACACATCTCATGTGTAATGTTTCTGACACCAACGTGTGAGTGGCATCCAATGAAATGTTCTGTATTTCAGAAAGTGATCTTAAGATAATTCTTCGATCCTCTCTTACAGTGGCAGCAGCATTGTTGATGTTTTCTTCCGTAAGAGCAGTAACTGGAGCACCGGGTCCACCTTTCTTTGAAATTGATTGTCTCCCCTCTTCAAACATTTTAAACCACCTTCGAGCTGTGCTGTAGAGAAGAACAGATTCTCCATATGCCTCCTGTAACATTGTATAGGCCTCAACTGAAGATTTGTTGAGACCTACATTGCAGTGGTAGGCGATACTGAGCATGTCTGAACTTGCCTGGTTCTCTCAGGCGGAAACCAGGAGCACCAACAATGAAACTACTACGGTGTGTTTGTTTCACATTTAGCTAACACAATATAATGAGATTGGATTTAATGTGCGAAAAATTATGACCGTAAAAAGATTATGATCATTCTTTATTGAACAGCCTTCGTACAAGTTTGAAAAAAATCGATTTCAGTAACTCACTTGCTTACCAGGATCATGTTATTTCAGCGGTTGCACTCGAGAATAGGACAGAGCTTTAGTTTTAGCAGACGTGTAGCATTTCTCTAGAAGACTGAGATACACCTGTTGTTAATGTAATTTGTTTAGCGATTTTCGAAGCGATTGCTTTGAAATCTGTTCACTAGCTTGTGTATACTTTTCTTGCAGGTACTTTCTTGAGTAGTGTCGCGTTTAAAATAAACTTGAAAGTAAACACAGTTCTTCAAAAATAAGTGACGCACCATATATCAGGAGAGACTCTAGAGTGACTGCTGGTCCAAAATCCTACTAGGTGGCAAGAGGCAGTGCGCCGGAGGTGCGACACCGAACGATTATAGCCGTTGTGTAGTTTATAACTTAACTAGTCCGAATTTCGGTGTCGCAGCTTCGAAGTTCTGTTAGGTATAATTTTATGCAGCATTAAATATTACGTGATTTTGTGATTAGACAGCGCAGGAACCACTGGTGTACGAACCTCAAAAGTTGTTGTTGTGACGCACCGGCCATGAAAACAAAAACATTACTCCTTGCTCTTTATCAGTGATACTAGCCTACCTTTCAGGAAATATGACAAAGTGCAGTTATTTGTGCAAAAGTCAACTATTAACTCGGACGTTTGCAAGGTTGCTCTTCAGTGTAAAACTACACATTCCGTGTTAACAGGGACGATTTTGCGCGTACGTAAATAGCAAATCCAAGCAATATGGAGCGCTATAAGAAAGCCGAAATGATGAACATGGTTTTTATGGAAGGAAGAGCTGAAGGGAGTTCAACGAACGCAGGATTAATTTAGTTTCATTAAAAATATGAATTGTAAAAATAGTTACATCAATGATAATATTTATTTGTTTAAGTTCAGAGCATTTTGTTATAATCTTAACTGTACAATACTTTCAACAACTTACTGTAAATATCAACAGTTTCCTTTACAGTTACAAATACTTTATTTAGTGTCATCAAGCACGTGAAATAAAATGCTCGTCTCATTGTATAAGCCATTTAATTTGGTTAATTTATCTACAATTATTTGATGTTGTTTTCTGTTCCATTTATCATTTAATGCTTCCGTCCAACCTCACTAACATTAACTTCCCTCTAAAAAGTATAAGTTGCATATGTCCACCAGCTTATTTACCATCATGGACTGCTATAACGGAATTTTGGAACACGTTAAACACTCATAAACAATGATTAAGCGATAGCTTCTTTATTGCAGTTTCATAAGCCAAAGAAATTCTTAATACTAGCAAGCTACTGCGGAGTATGCCGGTATGTTTACAAACAGTTACAGCACGCGGCACGGCTGTGACGTATACCTGCGAACTACTACAGCGTGAGGCACGCGTCGTTGCTCCTATCACTGCCTAATCCACACTAGTTCTGGAGCATTTTTATGGGGGCTCTATTGGCGGTAACAACTGTCTATATGTGTCACATAGGAGCTGAGCAACTACTTCTATATTTCGTTCGATGTCTTTTGAAACATCCTGTATAAAGCTGGTTCTACATTCAGTACTGTAGATTTTCTGGTACTCTTTCATGAACACTTATTTGCAAGCGGCGTTGGAGCTTACTTATTGATTAGTGCAAACATGAATCGGCTGGCTAAAAGGGGTACTGAGGTATCCCATGCGTGCCTGGACCGTGGGTGGAATCAATACACGTACTGCACAAACTTCTGTAAAAAATGGATTAAAGAAAACACTTAGATAATATTCTATCCTACACAAATACCTTCTAGGAAATTGCTTTTGGATCCATGCAACTCTCTTCTCTCATCTCTACTGAGATTGGTCGCAAGAGGAATAAGGAAAGTGGTTCCATAAATTTCTGAATGTACTCACTTGAGGAAACATCTGTGCAAAGCAGGACATCTGTAGATTGTGCAAAGAGGATAAGAAACTGCGACAGTATATCCTGTTTGATTGACCTTTCCTGGTAAGAAAGATTTACTCTTTGTATAACCAGGAAGACCAAGAAATAGATGCTGATATTGGAATCAAAATACTGCAAATTTAAGTTAATTGATGAAAATTCAAAATTTCTTCACACTAACCGTGTATAGGCTAAAGTTTTGGATAGATAAGAGTCAAACTGAAAGATTCAATGCCATGACCAGGATTTGAACCACAGATCTGTCTTCCATGCAGTTGTCCTTACTCAATGAGCTACCATGACCAACGTGCAGTCCTGACAGTAAATTCTCCAATTGACTATTATTTTCCCGGTAAACCACTAGGGGCTCTCGTATTCGGGATACACCGTTTGTGGCGACTTACTGTTGTAAGTACCCGAGTCCTAGGCTTCATCATTAAACTCTTATTATTTAAGTTAGTTGACAGAAATTCATTTATCACACTATCCGTGTACAGGCTAAAATGTTGGATAGAGTGAAACTCAAAAATTCAATGCCATGGCCGGGTTTTGAACCACGGATCTCCTTCCCGTCTCGGTAGCGTGGTGGTAGCATGTCTGACTCACGTTCAAGAGGTCCCGAGTTCGAATCTCAGTCGGGGTGAGTTACTTGAAAAAGGTTTTTTCCCTTATCCTGAAAGACGAATGTCGAGTAGCTCTAAGCTTTATGGACCCTGGGCTCACTTGAGCATCATTTCACCCATTCCATTCATTGTCCGATATGACTCAACGTTGGAGGACGTAAATTACAAAAAAAAAAAAAAAAAAAAAAAAAAAAAAAATCAGAGTTCCGGGTTTCCGTCTGGTTTCTACTTACTATAAAGTTGCCACAAAATCTCGAATGCGAGAGCCCCTAGTGGTTTACCGGGAAAATATACGAGTCAATTAAAGAATTTAATGATGACGGCACGTTGGCCATAGTAGCTCAATGGGTAAGAGGGACTGGAGGGAAACCAGGAGAAGCGTGTTTCAAATCCCGGCTGTGGCATTGAATATTTCAGTTCCACTCTGTACTGAAAATTGTTAGGGAACAGAATTTTGGGAAGCAGTGAAGGAATTCTTTCCAGTGAGGGTTATGTAATAAGCCGTTAGAGTGATTCTGTAAGACCGCTAAAACTTCCAAAGAAATTTAAAAAAAGCACACACAAATATTCATCCATCGAATCTGGTAGTCTATAATCTTAAGTCCTACATGATTGTTAAAACTGAAATTACTAATAAAAAGCTCATAAGCCAATCAGGAAATGCTTTACAGTAAATAAAGCTGTAAAAATTGTGTTATATAGGGTTATCTTCAGAGCCGTATTCCTAAAAAAAATAATGGGGGGGGGGGGGACGCACACACAAAATTTTTTCCAGATGCTGGAGAGCCGATCAGATTTCTGCACTTTTAGATTCGCGTTCCGGCTTTGGTTGTCCTCAGCATGCATACGACTTTTTATCCATTCTTTTATGTAATTCTCTGGGTTCCACATAAGTACTGGAGGTCCATTAATAGTCATGAACATTATATGAATAATTTTGAATGTAGGTATATAGTTTGTATTTTGGCGGTATTCCGAATGTTGAATTAAGAAATTTAATGAATTAAAAAAGGTATAAATAATAATATTAGTAAGGCGATTGCGTTCCCCTCCAAAAAGTAGTGGGGTGGACGGCGTACATTCGCGCTGCCCCTCCACTACGGCCCTGGTTGTCTCACATTTTAAGCCATGTTTCCCGAAACTTTTTTGATGTCAATTTTGTAGCAACCACAACACAGAAACACATGGGATACTAATTTGAGAGTCAGATATTTAAACAAATGCGCTGGACTTCATATTTTGATGATCACTCTCCTAATGGCGAACACACTTCAAATTGTGTAGCTTTAAGTACTGAAAACTTCTGACCAAGAATAGAGAATGTGTAAGCAAGTACGAGCGATTTAACACCAGGTAGTCGGTGCATGTAATAAGACATAAACAACACGCCAGGTTTTTCCACGATTATAATACTGGTTTTAATTGAGGAATCCGTACCACATTGGCAGATAGAGCATAGACCAGCTGTTTCTTCGCCTTTGCGTACTATGAGGAAGAGCTAATGTATAATAATTAGCGAGGTGCGTAACCTACCATGCTTGCAATCTGTTGGTAGTCAGGTCAGTAACCTGTGCTTTGTCGTGCCGCTAAATGTTGCCGGAAATTACTTGTCCGTAGAAACAGCGAATTCATCATTTTATCTGGTGGCGAGCACGTGCAAAACAGGACACATAATTAGAACAACAATAATTGCAGCATTTCTGACACATGTTGTGCGTCAAACAGGATCTTGGTGATCATAGGGGCTAGCCATTGACTCACTAATGCATTACAAAGCCAGGAATGCAGGTATAAAGCCAATAATACAGAATAGATACAATTCAATAATAATTTATTACCGTGCAAGATGAATCTGGATTACGTTTTATTATTATTATTATTATTATTATTATTATTATTATTATTATTATTATTATTATTATTATTATTATTATTATTATTATTATTATTATTATTATTATTATTATTATTATTATTATTATTATTATTATTATTATTATTATTATTATTATTATTATTATTATTATTATTATTATTATTATTATTATTATTATTATTATTATTATTATTATTATTATTATTATTATTATTATTATTATTATTATTATTATTATTATTATTATTATTATTATTATTATTATTATTATTATTTAACGTCTGCACATGGAAGTACACTTATGATACATGACATGATAATTGGCAAACTTATTTGGGAAGGAAACGTTCCAGGACTAAGATTAGGTACAGTATACCACAGCAAAGGAAGTCTCCGGGGCCTGAGACGCAGGGGGGTTAGAGATGGTTCCTTCCCTGGATAGATTTATGACACCCCATTGCAGTTCAGTTACAGACATTTAAAAAACATTATGACGTCTTCTACATTTGTGAATAAGTCTTCTCAGTATTAGTGTACAGAGTGAACAGGGCGCATGTTCTTTTAACTTGTGTAGCATGCATTCGCTGTCCTTATCCCACTGTGTAAGGGTGGCACTTGGTGTCACATTCCTTTCAGGAACTCTACGTTGGTGGACAGTAAGGTCTGTTTAGTTAAGGCGTGTGCAGTTCGGCCGCCTCCTTTGACGAACCCTTATAATCGTTTTACAACACCGCCCCTCCTTTTCCCAGTTATTTCTGCAAGGTTGCAACCCTTCTCGATACGTCATGGGTATCGTACGAGTTTTTTTCTTTTTTTTCTTTTTTGTTGTTGTAATTTATGTGCTCCAACGTTAAGTCATATCGGACGATGAATGGAATGGTGAAATGATGCTCAAATGGACCCTGGGTCCGTAGAGCTTAGAGTTACCCGACATTCGTCTTTCAGGATAAGGGAAAACCCCGGAAAAACCTTACCCAGGTAACTCACCCTGACTGAGATTCGAACTCGGGACCTCTTGAACGTAAGGCAGACGTACGAAGTTTTGTCTAAATAAATTATCTTATGTCCATTACTGCGAAACTTCCTTTCGCCAAGATACAATTCTACTGGATTCCATAATAACCCTTATCTTATTCAAAGTGCGGTATTTGAAACCCAGCTCCTTTAGGAGGCCGCGCAAAGTGCAGTGCCCATAAGGAAAATCACAAATTTCTTGCAAATATGCAACCAATTAATATAAAGTGGCCGCTCTCCCTTTTGCATAGAATTTATAAATTTCTCGGCGAATTAAATCGCATGTGAAATTATCCAATTTAAAGAAACGTTTCCTTTTGTTTTCACACTTGATCGGCGTCTTTGGTATTCCTTTCGTTACAATTTTTCTTATTGTATTTCTGTGAATAGCCAGAATTTTTGCAGGTTCATTGCATGACCCCTTACCAAGATTATTTTTCACCACATACTTATGTGTTCAAAACAAGCGCTTGAATTTGCTTAGAAAGAGTTCCCTTTATGACTTTGCTTTTTCAGGTTTCTCCACTAACATAAATCGGCCCAGCAACACTTTCCAGTTCATTCACACTTTGATTATTTTCACTTGACAGAAAGTTATCTATTTCATTTTCAGTTGCCATTGCATTTCCTTCCCACGGCCTCCACATCGTGACAGAACGAATTTCTACACGTAATGAAACAGATCAACTGGAAGTTGGAACTGAGACTCCAGGTTGAGTCAACATGCGACTGTCATTTCCAGAAACTTCAGGGTTACTATTGGTCTTCAACGACAGTGTTCCGTTTCTGAAGTGTGGAGATAGATTTATGACGGTCATTAATTGGTGGTAGGGTGCATTTCCTTTGAGCGGCAACTGCACTAGCGTTGACTAGACAGACTTTACCTCCCCGTCATCTGTCAGTGGTGAAGACTGAAAAAAAACTGAAAAAGAGGCTGAGTCAGGGAGAAAGACTCTTAGAGGAATTGAACCGCAAAACTCCCGTTCTAAAGCCCGCCCCTTAAAGACATCGGCTACCTGTGTTGGTGGTTCAGCTATTCAAGTGTGAAATATAATACATAAAAATTATGATGTACCATTTGGGACTTTAAGGTAGCCTTAGTAACGTACAAAGTCGAAAATTTATAATGGTTTATTTACATCAGGTGTTTTCTTTTTATTTTCTTCCTTTCTTCCGTTAAAGTTTACTTTGTATTCTTTTTATCACATTTTGAAACATAACTAGTGCGTTTATGTTAGATAATTTACACTGTATACAATTACAAAAGCTTAAATGTACTGAAATCGATTGCAGGGTTTTTGGGCCACACATATCTTGTCTCTAAATCCACTTGTAACCCTCTGGGTTCATGCCGGGTAGAAGCCGTGCAAAATTCGACCACCTGCGCCCCCTGGAAATGAAAAATTTCGCCTGTTGGTTTTAGGGTACACATTAATGAGGCTCCTCCTCCCCTAGCGTCTTTTGTTTTCGTACAACTGCTAGCAACAGTAAGGTTAGCGACCTTTACCTCAAGATGTGCAGATTGGTCACCTGCTCGGAAGTCCGGTGAATGAACTCATAGCCTTCCGCAATTTCTGCCACGCGAGGTTAATCGCCTTCTGCCGTAGATTTGTGCATGTTATCCTACATGTCATCATCGCAAGCAGCTGCTAATTTTGTCCTCAACTAACCCTGGTAGCAGAAACACCTTACATCTGCTGTCGGTGTAGATGACCCCGACATAAAAGGTTTGTTATTAGCATTACACACGCATTTCATAGAAATTTCCTAGAATTTCTGCCAGTAATTTGAATTTTCGAGCACTGTAGATAGCTTGTGACATAAGCGATGTGTCTGATATTCCGCAATGTGTAGTCCAGATGGCAAGTAAGGGAAACGAAATAGTATTTAAGTATATCCACGCCTATCTCCGTAAGTAATAGTGTGTTTTCATAATATTCTTGAGAGTCTAGAGTTCAAATCTATGACCTTTATATTCTGAAAATATGCATGTTGAGAGACTTCTGCAATGTTTGTGATACCAAGAAAACTTGAGCTTAATACCTCGTATCTAAATGCAATTCTCAGTCGATGGAACACCTGTCTTCTGGCGAAGGTTCCCGATTTCGATTCTCGGCTAAGGCATGTGCATTTGTCTCCAATCAAGGCTATTCTTTAACCTCCACAGAGCCTGGAAGTATGGTCGAAAGTGGATGTGCGTGTTTGTTATTTAATGCACAATCCCCCCTCAAAAAAAAAAAAAAAAAAAAAAAAAAAAAAAAAAAAAACTGCAGGAGTTATTGCCGGTAATCAATAGGTTCCAAATTTGAAAGGTTCCCGTATGACCATTGTAATTAAAGGTAGGGTATAAATGGAAAAAAAAAAAAAAAAAAAACTTTAACACATGGGATTTTGCTTAGATTACAAAATCTTTTCAGTTGGAAACAAATTTATTTTGCTCCCTATTGGCAAAATAGGTGCCATTTTAAAATGCTAAGGTAGTACTTTGTTGTGTACGTAAGCAAGGGGAACACTGAGAACGAATTTGTAAATTAATTTTAATGAAATTGATTTAAAAAAAATTATTTTACTAAAAAGGCGCTAACGAAAGAAGAAGATGGATGTGATGTTCCTTCCGTAGGTTTTTGAAAGAAGAATCTCGCAGATAAGTGTGCTGGTAAAACGCAGTAAGTTCTGTTTCAATTTATCTCCGCTACAGCGCTGCGATCGTAGTTTAGCACATGCACGGTAGACGCTCTGTATCAAGGAGAAGAAACATGCGCCATTGTGAGGTCGCTGTCAGCCGCGTATGCTTTCTTGTGCTTGTTTACAATGTCGGTGTTGATTGAAAATCCCGCCGCTTATTAAATCACATCTGTGATTCGTTTCCTGAATGCCAGGAAAGTGAAACCAATTGAAATTTATCGGCTGTCAAAAGGTGTTGTGCTTCTTCACGACAACGCACGACTACACACCGCAAATGTGACGAGAAACGTCCTACAGTGATTTGGCTGGAACATGTCTGACCACACCCCGTACAGCCCTGACCTCACTCTTAGCGACTTTCATCTGTTTTTGCATCTCAAATCTTTCCTAGGCGGTCAATACTTCAACAATGACGAAGGGCTGAAAGAAAATGTTTCCAACTGGTTGAAGATACAGGCGGCAAACTTCTATGAAGAAGGTATACAAAAACTTGTGTCTCGGTATGACAAATGCCTGCAAAATTTCGGCAGTTATGTGGAAAAGTAGTTTAAGAGTTTAGAATTTTTTGGAATAAATAACTTTTCTGTATCTGTACACAATTTAATTTTATTACCAAACAGAACTTACTTTCTGGACGTACCTGGCGTGAGAGAATATTGGCGTGTCAATAATAGCATTAGTGGCACTAGTGACACTACAGTTCAAGATTTAACGGAGCCTGTATTTACGAAACTGTGTGTGATTTAGGGTGAAGGTGCTAATGAAAGTGTGAACCAGAACCGTACTCAGATGAAATCATGGAAATTGAAGAGGGAACTTGGTGAAAGACCTATAAATTTGTTACATTTGTTTGTGTTTATAGTTTCACAAACTATTCCTACGAAAGCTTAACTTTTATTTGCCTAATATTATTGATTGAAATAAACCCTTTGAGAAATAATTCGTTGCACACTTCTTTAAAGATTCAAGGGGATAGAGGAAACCAAATAATGAGGTATTTAAGAGGTAGCCGTATGTTAGCGTGAAAATTCTACACTCTGTCCATGACATCGTCAGAAACAGTTGAACAGCGAAGGCCTTTAAAAATGATAGAGGTAGCATTGGGAAATTCCAACCGATAGCAATAAATATCTCGAAAATTGCTAATAAAATAAAACAGTGTGCATTTATAGAGGGCTGTAAAATAAAAGTTAAAAAAATAACCAAAAAAATAAATAAATAAAACATGAAAATAAAACATTGGCATTGTAAACCAAAACTAAGTCTTATTTTTAGAACTTCAAAGGAAAGAAATCCTTATCATTAAAACTACCTGCTAATCCTAGAAAATTTTGTGGGAAGAAGGTTAAATTAACTCCTACATTTTGTCCACTGCGTTTTTCTCTATCAGTTATGAGTTATTGGTTATGAAGATTATACTACTTAATTTGTTTCGACTGAAAAGAACTTCGCAGCTTTTTTGATATATGTTATATATATACACATTTTATTTGTCTAGTAAATATCTTAAACATGTGGTATTTTTATTAAAAGCATTAGTTATTTTTTAGAAATTTTAAACTGTCAACATACACACACACAAACACACACACACACACACACACACACACACACACACACACACACACACACACACACACACACACACACAGAAGAAATATAAATTTATTCATAGTACCTCGAAATATGTAAGCACTGGCGTTGGAATCGCGATATCAAAACAGGGTAAAATGTAATATTCGCTCACATTTTCACCTGAAATTAATTTAAAATTTTAAATTATGTCGTTGAATGTTTCTAAGAAAGACTGGGAATTAGGCAAATGTTGAAAAATATTCTTTATCATAAGAGTTCACAGTAGCTATGAGCTCATCTTTTAGAAACCTTACTGCAGATGGGGAACACCTGTTCTTTCTTGCAACTTGCTCCAATATTTTACAATTTCCAAGAGCACACATAAATGTCGCTATAAAACGTTGTCCTTGGTTCCTGTGAGAGATCGACCTTGCAATTCACCCCAGGGTTCCCCCATCACAGTGGGTCCATTGTCGCAGGGGGGAACACGACAATAACCTGTACTGTATACTTGTTTCCTGTGTGGGGGACTGCTGCAAGTGTTTCCTCCAGTTACTTTATACCTTTCGGGTGAGAAAGGGGAGACGTCTGAAGGGAGGATGCATCGGCAAACATCGCCAGAGGATGTGGTACAGTACACTGCAAAATTACCTACTGCACAGATTTCTCCTCTGCGATTACTTTTGATAGACGTGCGTCCCTGTACCTGACTTTAGTCAGTTTAATTTCATAAAGATTTGGCAAAGTACTTTGTTCTGATTTTTACCTTATACGTTACTTAGCTATTGTAATTAGAGCAAGTACGTACTGCATTTCACAAAAATTCGATTTTAAATTACACTGGAGACATGTTTTGAGGTCCCCTCATTAAAAATAGAAGAACAGCAACGGCACATGTGTATGGTGTGTATCTTGAACCTGCGAAAAGCTTATTAAAAACGAATTGGTTTTATATATAACATTTCATATTAAACGTCGTATTAAAATTTCCAAGAAAGTCCTTCCGCCGTTAACTAATGTTATTGGACATTTAAAATCTTATTCATCTCAAAAATGTTACTAATGATTCTGATTAAAGTAACATGTTTAAGATACATATTTCTTGAGCTTTCTAGGAAAAGCCTATGAAGTTTTCTTCATTTTCTTCATTCAGATTTCGTTTAAATATACAATTTATGCAAAATATATTTTTGTGGCAATAACCATTTCTAATGTATTCTTTATTGTTGGCTTGAATTGGCAAATACTAGATACCTTTTTACGTGCAAAGACGCTGTTTTTTTTGTGTGTGTGTGTCATGAAGTAAAGAAAACGGAATTTGAATCGCATAGAGGCCCATTTTTAAACGATTTTGCAATCTCCTAACCTGCGTACAAAGAAAAAAACCTCAAAAGTTAATAAATAGGTAAATTTTTCATTGTTCAATTAAGTTATTGCAGTAACAGTTACACTTACTCGATATAGAATGTGGATGATAAGTTTTATATTGTGACTGCATGTGTTACGTAGATTCGGAAATCTGGTTTGCAGAAATTTAGAACATTTGCTGCAGTAAAAAGACCTGAAATTGACTATCAGCTGTCTTCAAGGCTGACTCAGTGTTTTGCTGCAAGAAAACAAATTAAGGAAGTCAGTACGATACACTTCAATCGTCGACTGTCACAATAACCAACAAACAACTACTACTTCTGTCTCTTTCTCTCCTACCCATGCGCCCGGCTCCGGCCTGTGGCAGCAGCACAACACTGCCACACGTTGTGTGACAATATTAACTTAATGATTACTTCTGAGTATTGCAGCCATATCACTTTAAAATTGTCGACCAAACTTTGGCCAGTCATTATTCCATGGCTTTTAGGTTAGTATACTCTTGAAATAATTAAAACTGTAGATATAATATCACGTTTCATTGAGCATCGACTTTGTACTAGAGACGAAAACTACCGAGCCATAAATTGCTGGAAATAGAAAGCTATGACTCGATCAAAAGTAATAACAATGGAGCTATTCACTAAATATTTTAAACTAGATAGGTACTTGAGGCGAACAAATGACAGCCTTAAGTATTTGGGATGTAATTAACATAGTTCCAGGAAGAGAATTATATTTAAATCACAACTAAGGAACATAATGAATTACTTTGTACTGTATAGTGTGGTTATTATGAGAAAAAACAACGTACCTTTTGAACACGGTTATAGATTACAAAAAATAACGTGATTAGGCATCCTAGGTAACGAAACAGGGATAGATTGGGGTGGAAGAACAGTGCTAAAATTATGAGAAAGATGAGAAATAATAGTTGGGACATAGAATGAGAGAGAAAGTGACAGTGGAAGAGTGTGAGTGAGAGAGAAAGGGAGAAGAAACTCCTTGCTAAGATATACAACTATAGACGAAACATGAAAGGAAAAAAGCTACGGATAGAAGAGGATACAAAGGGATAAAAAGATACAAGATGAGATATAAAGAAGAAACGGGAAGAATTAAGAAGGGTAGGTATTCAATAATGCAACCTGTCACTGACTAGAAAAATACGTCTGGTCGATCAACCTTAGCGAATAAATTATTCCTGTCAATTTTAGCAGTTACTGATAGTCCAGTTAACTGTTCAGTTTATTTTATTACTCAAATAAACTCCTGGCTAAAAAGAGGCATAGGGCCTTGATAAGGCTCACACATGAAAGTACAAGGTGCAAGGTGTAGAAGAAGTTACAGAAGACAAACATGGAGCCCGGGTAAGCAAGAATAAAATTAATCTGTACCCAGTAATGCTCAAACTGCTGAAAGCTTTACGACGAGAGATAATGGAAGGCAGATTTACTTCCTGACCAAAAGGACAGCAGATGGTGTGTGAGATTTAGATTCGGGAGGTGAAGTAAACTTTTCAAATGTCCTTGGCCACATTTCCAGTTGCTCCTGGCGCCTGCAATGGACATCGGGACAGGAATAGAATTATTATATACGTTATCAAACATGAGCAAGATAATATCTGCTAGATTTTATTAACATAAGGGCTAAATCTTTCTCACCAAAAATTTTTGTTAAAAAGTCGATGGACATCCATATATCTTCTTCCACAACATCATGTGTTACTAAAAATATCTAGCTTATAAGCATTTGTGCGGTGTGTGTAACTATGTAATATGTATCACTATTTGCAAGTAGATAAACCAATAATTTGATATTAGAACTAGGATATATTCTTCTTCTTCTTCTTCTTCTTCTTCTTCTTCTTCTTCTTCTTCTTCTTCTTCTTCTTCTTCTTCTTCTTCTTCTTCTTCTTCTTCTTCTTCTTCTTCTTCTTCTTCTTCTTCTTCTTCTTCTTCTTCTTCTTCTTCTTCTTCTTCTTTCGTCTTTTTACCCATTCTTTTTAACGTTGGTACCTGTTGAGTAAGATGACGATAACGTGTGAGGCTACTCTAATCCCGGGTTCTCTCTAGGCAGCTTCAGTAGTGGAACAATTCTTCGAGCCTGGAGCTGTTAGTGACTTGAAGACACCTCTGTGGTCTTGTCTGCATGAGGTCTATAGCCTCTTGCAACCAACCCTTCATCCACAATATATCTATGTAGGTTGTAGGAGCAAGGTGTTCCCCTTGTATAACTTATAAGGCATTTAGTCATCTGCGTTTTTTTATTCTTGTTACACTAAGTCAGTATTAATTTTTAATATCCGAGATATTTTGATATAATCAACAGGAAATTTAGTAATCAGTAATTATATGTTATGTAATAGTATATACAACCAAATCTTTATATGTAAAATGAGCTGTTCTAATAGAAGAGTTACGAAAGAAGAATAAAAGAGAAGCTAATATATAAAGAAAATTCATAAATATAGTTTCAATAGACAGTAGTTCAATTAATTTTCACATAAGGGCAGAAAAGTAAATAAAGCAATAAGCCTTTCCCCAAAGGTTTAACGTCCTTTAATCACGAAGGATGTATCAGAATGTGAATTATTACACAGGCGAGGTCGATATCCATAAAAATATTAATCCTACATTTGTTGTCCCAAGAACACTTAAGAAGGAAAGAAGTTGGCAGAGGAACCTTTTCGGATAACAGAGACTAGGAAAAGTTTTAAGTCTTTGCAAATATCTTTTGTGCGAAACTGCAGAATTAAATATAGCTTTGAACAATGGCACTGAGTGAAGTACTGGTTTGCTTTGTGTTATCTCCTGGCGCTAAAATGGCAATTTTACTGTCGTTAATAGGCCCATTTCCAGTAATTTTCTATTTTTATCTAATAAAATATTAAAAACAAGAACTTCTATTGGAGATATTTTGAAGGGAATATTAGTGCTGTAATGAGAGAAGAAGAGGTAGTACAACTTTATGAAATGTTTTAATGAAAGGGATCCCTCTATCACAATATACAGAAACTATATAACTCGTGTACACAAGCACAAAGGTGTATAAGCGTGTAAACAGTACTTTGCAATTATATGGAACAACTACGATGATAACAATAGGTAATAATATCATTGGAAGCTGCATTTTACAAATTGTTCCAAATATATTGTGACTTTGATTTCAAACTGTCACTTCACTAATTTTTACTGTCCTAATAACTTAATTCACTTTCGCGGAGACTTCAATTAGCTCACGGTGTTACTTCGTGAATATGAACTAGTTCAGATTGCCGCTATCAGGTCATTTTTG
This sequence comes from Mantis religiosa, assembly GCA_030765055.1. Taxonomy (NCBI): domain Eukaryota; kingdom Metazoa; phylum Arthropoda; class Insecta; order Mantodea; family Mantidae; genus Mantis; species Mantis religiosa. Next base: position 118,381,633 of record CM060955.1, on the reverse strand, counting down.
TGTCCTAATGAGATACACACGGTACAGCCCTTTCTTTCCGGATTTTGCTCACTGGGAAGTCGAATACAGTTGACTTGAATCTCTTATAGTTGCAACACTCACTGCACGTCAACAGAGTTGTCAACAACTCACTCAGAGAACAGCGCTTTTTATCGCACTTCTAATGCATTATAAATTTTCACTTACTCGAAACTCCTCCATCGGATTTACTCTTGCTTTAAAAGAACGTTCGCTTATTATAAGCCACTGGAAGCTTATACAATGCGGCAGAACATTCGAGAGAGCGAAACTTCTAGAAGATTCTGGTTATGTGGCGATGGCGTTTATCGTGTTTACGGTAGGCGAACGCACTGCTTATCTCTTTACGTTTCAACTTCCTAACACCCACCTCCCAATAACCTTGCGCCACAGTCGCTGTCTCACAAAGGGAAGCAGTCATCTCCTGCGGGTATTAGAATGGTAGAAAAATATAAGTTAATTATTATATATTATTACTTGTACGTTTATTAATCAAAGCTAAAGAAGCATAAGGAAATAAATAAAAGCTATTAATATCAACGAACAACGAGAATTCCAGGAACAAGGAGCATTATTTACAAATAGCACTATTTTGAGTAAAGATCTACAACAGATCTGTAATGCACTCTAACCGTAACATCTTCTTTTAAATTAAAGTCCTCCAGCGTAAATCATATCGAACGATCAAATAAATGGGCGAAATTATGCGCAAATGACTCTAGTATCCATAGATCCTTGAGTTGCCCGACATTCATCTTTCAGGATAAGGGAAAACCCCTTATCCGATAACTCACCCTGTCCAAGGTTCGAGCTCAGAACCTGTTGAACGTGAGCCAGCACTTTCGGCAATACCAGCACAGAGCGGCCGATATAATAATAACCATAACATATGTTTTGTTAAAATGTTGATTCATGTTCGTTTTTACTGGGATAAAGTTTAAAAACTGAGGTAAAACTGAGCGGATCACAAGCATTTTAATTTCTGGCTTCTTGCTGTCTGACTTGAAGCAGGTCTCTATGTTGGAAGCACAATTCTTTCTCTTCTCGTGTGAGTTTTTGCGGCTATCAGTTTCTTCTGGTCACCAATTGTATCATCTTATTTTAAATAAGAGTCATGAGATCTCTCGTTTTCAGGTGTGGTTCAGAGTGAAATAAAATACAATTTTGGAGAAGTCCAATTTTGTAACAAATAATTTAATTGTATTATCAAGATTACATTTTACTTGAACTTCCTTTCCTAGTCATTGGTGGAACTTACATCCAGCATATCGAGAAATTCTTACTTCTTTAAATAAAGATTCCATTAATTACATAAAACTCCTTACTCCTGCACGTCTACTATCACTAACTAGATTACAGAACACACATCTCCTTATGAAGACTATTGAATTTCTTCTTCTATCCAAAAACTTTCCATCTTTTCACATCAAGCAAGATTATTGATTTTCTTTTTTTTTTTTTTTTTTTTTTTTTTTTTTTTCTCTAGCCACCGTTCATCATTTTTTCTATATTGGCCCACTAATACTCAGATCAGAAAACAAAACTCATTTCAAACAAAAGACTCCCGTTACAGGTTGGAAAGGATACATTTCATTCGCATATTTGCATCCACTAATGAAAACCAAATGTAACACATTATCTATTATTCAGGCTTTATTCTGCTACTTAGAACACAAATAGGTCCACATTGTGCGACCTAAGGCATGTACATTGTCGATAAATCTGTAGGTACAAATTTTTCCTGTTGCTTTCATATACGCTGCATTATGAACATCAAATTTTAAGTGCGATTTATTTATTTGACGCTAGGCCAAAAAGTTATTTGCTTCCTTCCTTCCTTCCTTCCTTCCTTCCTTCCTTCCTTCCTTCCTTCCTTCCTTCCTTCCTTCCTTCCTTCCTTCCTTCGTTTGTTTTAAAATTGAGTAACTTCAGCTTTCAGTTCATTCTTTACCATGACACATGCATGATCGGTGAAACTTACGGACTTGTTTTGATGTAATATTTTTTACTTGGATTTAGGCTCAGTTGGATCAGAGACATATTCAGCAGAAGCTTTGGCACGGAAACAAGCTATGTAGATCTGTCACACTTATATTTTGGTTGCTGTGCCTAACAGAAGATTACTGGAATGTGGTCTTATCCCCTTAGTCTGTAAAGAGTGACCTAAATTAGTAGTTTCATGCTTGATTTCACCAACAAATGTTAAGCCTTAACACAAGTTTAGCAATAGTTAAAACAAAAATTGCATTTCACCAACAAGTGTTAGCGTAACACTTGTGTTAAATCTCATGTTAAACTAACAAGCCCAATTTCTAATGTTAAGTCCTTAACAATTGTAAAGAGTCAAGATGGCGAGCATGAACTCAGCTGTTAATGTCGATTTGCTATATTTAAGACAGTCTAAATGGCATTCATAATAGAGTACGGCCTATAAGGAGAAATGATTTTGAGGAACTATCCGAAGAAAATTGTTTTACGGAGGTATAGACTGTCGAAACATGTTGCTATGAAGATTACTGCGGAAGTACAAGAGAGGTTAGAACATGCATTGAAAGGAATATGGCGATATTACCTTTGTTTCAAGTATCAATAACCTTGCGATTTTATAATTCGAATTTTGTGGATAATACATTGTCCACCTGCCATCTTGAAACGTTCAAGTCACTTGCCCTTCTTCGCTCCTCGTTTTAAATTTACGTAATACTGAGTTAGAACATGCATGGAAAGGAATATGACTATCTCGCCTTAGCTTCAAGTATTAGTAACCTTGCGATTTTATAATTCACCGAATTATGTGGATAATACACTGTCCACTTGCCGTCTTGAAACATTCAAGTCACTTGTCCTTCTTCGCACCTCGTTTTAAATTAACGTAATGAGTTAGAATATACATCGAAAGGAATATGCCGATCTCGCCTTTGCTTCAAGTATTAATAACTTTGCGATTTTATAATTCACTGAATTATGTGGATAATACATTGTTCACCTCCCGTCTTGAAACGTTTAAGGCACTTGTTCTTCGTACTTCGTTTTAAGTTTACGTAATACTGACAAGTTGTTTGGTGCTTGTAGTAGTGACACATGCATTTGAATTAAATTCGTTTCCAATATTTTCCCCGCTACATCTTTCTCTTTTACATTCACTGCATCCATCCTCTTATTTTCCACGATATCCTTACACTTCGTCACCATTTCAATAACAATTCTTTCTCCGTCGATGGGAAATTTGTCTTACGGCTTTATTTATGATTTTATTCATCCGCCATTTATGCAGACGAAAATGAAAACAAAAGCGCATCGGAGTACGTTCAGAAAATCATCCATAGCCTTCTATAGCTGTGATATTTACTAGTTTCTTGGCGTTAACACAGGTTTGTTAAATTTTAAGAAAACAGGTTGGTGAAATGCAGGAAATTTAACATTAGTTTTAGCGCTGTGACATTTGTTACGTTACATTTGTTAACGTCGATTTTAACATCTGTTGGTGAAATCGGGCATCAGTCTTCCACGCTCTGTGGTCGTTTAGAAACTATATATGGTGACAGATCTTTCAAATTGATGATTTTAATTAGAACTTTGAAAGGACCAAATTTTGCTTAGTTACACAATAATAGTTAAAAGTTTGAGGTACGCTTAATTCATGAACATATATTTATCGCCCAAATTGAGAATCATTTGTATTAGGTATCAGTCATCTGAAACAAAGGTTCTAATATTTATAAAAAATCTAGAAATAAATTGTATATATTGTATAAATTCATAATAGTCTTTTTAGCCTTAGCTCTCCATTATTCAGGATCACCTTTCTGTGGAAAAGGAATTTTAAGTTATTTTATAATACGACTCCTTCATTAATGTTAAATTCACAAACATAGCTAAAATTTTAGCACAAGTGCCCAACGGCTCAGGTCTACTGACTGTTATGTCTCCATTTACATAGAATAGCACAGTACGGGGCAGCTGCCTCTCCTGGAAGATTGCCGCTTGGCGCCGTTTCGAGATTCGAGCATTCATTTACACAGCTAAACACATATATCCTAGCAGGAGAAGCATTCTCGTAGGATATCGAATGCCCTCACATCCAGGGAACACGTCAATTAATCGATTTCGTCTGGAAGCAAGTCGTACTTTAATACACAGTGGCTGTAGAGGGGCCTTAAAGCCATTTATCGTAACACGGGCAGCAGTGACAGATTCCTTTAGAGATATATCATTAGCGAAAGTTCTCGACTTTTCCCGCGCAAATTTGCTTTTGCTCGAGAGCATTACGTGAAAGAGCGAACGGATGCTGTTGAATGTGACCCGTGCCCATTCTTCTCCGTGCCGCCTCCACGTTTCCTTTGTACGCTCTTCAGGTAGTCTATTCGTTCCTAATGTATTATTTCCTTTCCTTTACGCAGTAGCACAAAAGCGGTGCGGTGATTTCTGTGTATTGCGCGGCAGAGGACATAGTTCTTGCAAATTCCACCATCAGCGTCTTTCAAGGTCCCTGTATCCATCATTCTATGCGTTAATTTGGTATTTTGCTGTAAGAAATCATATATGTTTGGAAGGAAATGAAAAATTCAGTTCGCTGTTTGGCATGTTTTCTACTTTGTCATACATTTTATTTTTCAAATTTCAGTTTTAATGGTATTATACGTAAGCACTTCATGCACGTAATATTACCCATTAAACGGTTTTAAACATCCACTCAGTCGATTTTGATAATTCTTCCACGTTTGAGAAGCTATCTTCTCTCTGACGCGAGTACAGGAACTATGCAAAAACCTTATTTCAATTAAAAATAATTAAAGATTAAAAAGGATTTAGAAAGCCTTCTTTGAAATTTTTTGAAGGTTTTTTTTCGAGGGAATTTGGCACTGCGACCAGTCTTGGTCTATTGTACCTTGGGCCTCCAAGTTGGGCATCCTCGAGAGAAAGGATGAGGCAAGAGGAGACAGAGGGCGGCCGTCCCAAGGAGCCATGACAGTGCAGAGGGCAGGGTCCCTACATTTTACTTATATAGAAACCTCCCCCGGCAGGCCAGGACAACGGTCATTCAGTCGTACTGTGATTCGAAGACGGTTCCAGCAGTCGGGTCGGAGCCCGGCAACCGACCTACTTGAGGAGGAAATGGCACAGCATATCATTCTGTCATGTATAGTGACCGCGCTTAAAGCATCCCCAGGCGCTTCGCTTTGTAAGGAAAAACTGCTCTGACCCCTAACCACAATGTCATAAACATCTTAGGTTACACTTACCGGGGCGGAGAGGTGAATGATGTTAGGCACGTGTTTATAGCTGAAAGTACCCAGGTTTGCCGTTGTTTAAAATAAAATTTAGAAGGAAAAAGCTTCAAGCTGATTTCACTGTGCGAACTAGACATTTGGTTTACTTATTGATATTTTCAAATAAATTTTAAATAATTAATGTATCCCATAATAATACATAATGTTACAACCCTTTATAACACAACTGAAAAGAGATATATTACCTTTGCTGTTATGGTATAATACTTATATTACTCACAAGAACTAAATGCGTATTATTAACATAATATCCAAGGAAAGCTTAGTAAAACATCATTACAATTTTAAAAGGGTTAAATTGCAGCAATACACATAAGCACTTTGGATATTGTGGTAGTTAATAATAATTTATAAGCAACGATTGCACGTTAGAGCTTTGTTTGTTTAAATCGTGAGCTGATTTATCCTAAAACATTTTCCTATATTCTATGGCAGCTACAGATGGTGAATTTCGGTTGGTTTAACAAAGCAGTAAATACTTCGAAAGTAAGAAAACGAACTAAGGAGTGAAAGAAAAACTAGTAAGGAAACTCTATTACTCTTTTTAAATGCTGAAACCTTTTTACAAGGATGTCTGCTAATTTTACAAGTTTGAATAAAGTTAAGTGTAATTTTTGGGGGTGGGAGGCTTCTGTTAAATCAAATTTAAATAAATAATCACGTACATTCCACATAATAATTAAATGTCATAACTTTAGAATGCGAGAAAGGTTAGAAATACTGTTAGGTATATATTACAAGTATGAATGTTAGCATATCCATGTTAGGTTCCGTACCCACGGTCTCCACGTCTTAATTACGTTACGCATGTGCTAAACGCCAATAACTATTAAACACTAATAAATTTGTAAAACTACACTAAGTAAAACACTATGTAACTTCTATACATATAAGAAGCTTGATTAACACACATAAGAAACACGTTTGCGGAGTCTAACCTAATAGAAGGTACCACAGTTCTAAGGACACAAGAAAAATATTGCAACTGCGCTTTAAGTTGGTGAACGTATTAAGAAGGACCACCCCATATGTTTAAGGGTGGAAGACCCTTATAATTGCTTACATGTGAAAATGTGTGGTCATAAGGGAAAGCTTTAATTTAGCATGGGATGGAATGAACGCGGCTACTATACCGCCGAGACTCCCGCCGATCCTGTAAGAGACCACCAGATGAGAGATGATATGAAATGTTGATGGAGATGAAATGGAGAGTCAGGAAATTCGGGTGATTCGCCTAGCGACCCGGGAAGATCCCCGAAATCCCATGGGTCAAGTAGGTCGGCCACGGGAATCGAACCCCGACCAACCGAATGCGGGCCACAGACGAAACAGCCTGAGCCATCCCGCTCGGTTACAAAACAGTTACAATAACTCAAGGAGTTTCAGAAACTGAAGCAGATTGCATTTTATTCCTAGCATTATGTATAGATAGTCGTGTATGTAGCACTTAGGCAAACAGAAGATAGCGCCATTTTTGCCAACTTCATTTCTATCTTGTTGCATATAGGCATTATGTCAAAATTTGTGACAATCACGTTGTTAAACAACCACGAAACCAAGAGAATGCACTACTGTTTTAAATTTCGCCCTTTTGTGATTATGTACCAAAAAGTTATTCGGCTATTCCGACGAAGAATTCTCACTAGGTAGCTTTTAGAATACTGCCGGAGGTGGGGAATAAGGAAGTATGACGTTTCAAATGTTTCACATCCTGAATGTCAGGGAAGTTTTCACCCTTCATTAGCGAGAGCCGTATGAAATTGCAATTATAAGAGGGGGACTATCAAAATCCTCTAGATCATTATACAATAATTGAGTAAAATTTGGAGCAAAGGTAAATCCAGTTAAATAATTCAGTTTTAAAGTCGAAGTAGACCAAACCAGTTAGTAGAACTGTGTATTTGAATATTTGAGATTAAGTAAACTACTGACTTTGAGAAGCTAAATAAGGCCATTGCTACAGGTTGTATTCTAACTTGGAATCTTCATTGTCATGCCGATTTCTATCGCTGAGTTAACATGGTTAGATGACGAAAATTAAATTTACTTATTGCATTACAAGTTTCTTTGAGTATCATATCTTAAATATTTCAAAGCGACTTAATGATTTACAGGATTATTCGACCAGAAGGATTAATTTCAAGAAAATACCTTTTTACAGAAAACGGTGTCTGATTAGAATATCCAGCTAATTTACTAGAACTGTTTGTCATCATTACCTATTTGAAAATCTTTTAAAATCTTATCATATGAGATAAGAAACAATATAAATATTTTACAGATATTCCTCTCTCGATTCCTTTTACATTTGATATTTAAAACCAAATTTTAAGCACATTTAAATATTGGGATACCACTAACTTTAAGTCTCAGAATTCTTAAAACTGCATTTTCAGGACGAATATGCTCTTTTATCCGAAACAGTCACGTATAAGAAACCGAAAACTGTAAAGGAAAATCATTAGTTTAACAATGTATGAATTGGCAGATATTAATTTTTAGCTCGAAAAATTTGCCTAACCTAATTACTTGTTCTGATATAATTAAAAAAAAGCATTTCTGTGTAAATGTGTTTCCGATAGACAGATGTATTGAATTGTTGTCTAAAACTTAATTTTGATATGATCTTTGAAAGGAGTGCAACCAAAGTTATAGTTATTAATAAGTGAAGACATCTTATATTCTTTTGTTTTTGCACGGCAGATTTTTTGTTTTGTTTAATGTAGAGCTAAGGAACTTGACAGAAATTGATAGACTTGTTCAAAAAATTGGATACAATAGGCGAAAACTTTTGAGGAAATTGATTCCTTCAAAATTTATCTCAAGGTTTTCGATAGCTACTATTTTAATATATTAAACTACTTTTTGTTCAAAACTTAAATATTTAGTAAGAAATAAAGGATGACAGGGAAAACAATTAAAACATGTTTTTGACTGTCTTTTTTAAAGATATGCTTAGACTTCAAGCAAAAGTAAAGGAGAGAGAAAGGAATAAACCGGATGAAGAATGCTTTTAAGATAGTGCCTTCTTAGGAATTTGTCTCTCTGCTGTGTTATCGTAAAGCTTTTGTTTACCTGCAGTTTCCGATAGTGGCACCCTTCCCTTGCGTGAAAGAAACAGGACCCCAAAAAACCTAACTTCTCCTTATAGTAACCAAGTAAACCTGGGAAACCTTGTTTCGCACAGATATGACTCGAATTTCAAGTTCCTGTGTACAAAACTTCTGATATTCGCTAAGAAAAGTGGGTACCTGCCAAAATCCTATTCCATTCTTTCCAGTTGCTCTCCTGCACACAAAACGCTAGATTTTTGCTGTAAAGCGTCTCTATAGAACTCCACATATGTGGAAGCGTATTTCCTTTCATCTCCCAATTTGTATTTGAACCTGTTTCCACCCTGGCTATACACACTTCCTCCCCCACTCGTCTTTTTTATGTACTACGACTCCTCCTTCTCCGCTTCCCCCCTTAGAGAGGCGAGATTTCTTTCCCTGTTCATCAGCTGTTCACCTCTATACCTTACTTCCTTCTTGGTGTATTTTCAGTGGCGTGTAGTTACACGCGAAAACAAACTGGACATTTACTAATGCTTCATTCAGCGATATCAAGAAATCACGGCTGCTGGGGGAACCGCTCTCATGGTTACCAAGCAATGTGCCAGTGAAATACCTTGGGGTGTTACTGGACACCCGACTTACTTGGAATGCCCACATCTGTCGGTCTGTTACGCTTGCGTTTGCCCGGCTATCAAAACTGTACCCTCTACTCAACAGGCGCACTTCACTTGGTTATGAATCCTCCCTGCTTCTTTACACATCTCTAGTCCGTCCTATTTTTACCTATGCAGCTCCAGTCTGGGGTGGCACCTGTAAGACTAATCTCCGCCGACTGCAGGTACTACAAAACAGGGTGCTTCGTACAGTTACAAACGCTCCATGGTTCATCCGAAACCAGCAGCTTCATCATGAGTTTGGTCTTTTACCCGTTCACCAATACATCCGACGCCTGGCACGTCCATTCTTTTACCATCTCCAGGAGGTCCCTGGAGCTGTTACGTACCGTCTCGGCTGTCGCACTCGCCAGCCAACTCGCCTGAAGCGCAGACTGCCCCAAGATCTTCTCCTGAGTGACGTCTCCAGCACAGACTCAGACACGTGATTACTACCATAAGACTTTAAGTTCTCAATTTGTGTTACAGTTATCCTCCATATTTAGTTAGAGGAGTCGTTCATGGCTACCTCCATTGTTATGTGTCCTGTTCCTATGTATCTTATAACAAACATCTGTAAAGCATAATTGCTGATCGATGGATAAAATAAAAAAAAAAAAAAAAAAAAAAGATATCAAGAAATCGATATTATGAACCTCGCTTCGAAACGGAATATAGATACAACATATTCTGCTTAATTCGCAGAGTATGTACTCGCTTCTAAATGCCTTCTGAAATGATTTAGTGAGAAAGTACTGCATTACACCCAACATTTTTATATAAACATTTCACCAGAGGCACTTGTTTTGAGAGCTCCTGAATAAAAAAAAAAAAAAAAATCTTTGAAAAGAGTTCTTTGTGAGTCAAAGAGCGTCTGTGTGTATGTGTGTGCGCGCGTGTGTGTTTGTCTGTGAGTGGGCATTTTTAGTAGAGTTTAACAGCCATTCTTAATATTACGGCACCTTAGGAGATTACACATGAAATGATAATAGAGACAAGAATTTGGGAAAGAAACGTTTCAAGTGTGCGGTAGGTAGGAACTTGCTGGAAGAGATTTCTGAGCAAAATTAAGCTATCTTTCGCGTACTGTATGGAATAGGACAATGTGAACCACAGCAGTTAAAGAGCATACACAAATAAAAATTCAATTTAAAGGGTAATTTGTAGTCATAACCGATAAGACCAAACGGCATGGCTCAGGCGGTTTCTCTGTGGCCCACATTCGGGAGGCCCGGGTTCGAATCCCGTGGCCGACCTGCCTGACCCATGGGTTTTTTCGAAGGGTTTACCTGGGTCGGTAGGTGAATACTGGGTAGGTTAATTACATCCACCGAATTTCCTGTCCCTCCATTTCATTTCCATTAACATTTCATATCATCTCTGAGCTGATAGTCCCTTTCAAGGTAGAAGTGTCGGCGGGTGTCTCGGCGGTGCATGGCAGGATGAAATGCTCTGAGGTAAACTACTTCATCCTCCGGTAGGTTGGTTGCCGGTCTCCACTCCTCTGCTGGGACCATTTCGGGACCACCAGCCAGGGACCTTTGGGGCTCGGATCGCCTGCCTGGGACTATTAGGGCTCAGCTGCTAGGCTCGTTGCCGTCCCACTACAGGGGAGCGAGTTCGTTGTCCTGGTCTGTCGGGGGAAGTCTATATCCAAGTAAACTTTAGGGACCCTGCCCTCTGTACTGTCGTGGCTCCTTGGGACGACCGCCCTCTGTTTCCTGCACCTCATCCTTCCTCACGGGGGTGCCCCCACTTGGGGGAATAGGAACAATGGGCCCAGCATGGTGGACTACGTATCGAATCACCTCCGAATTGAAATCCCAATCCCCATAACCGCTAAGGGAAAACCTAAAGGGAGGTCCTCACTGTCACGAATCCGTACCTTAATGATCTCGGGCTACGATTGAGTAGCAAGAAAGTAAATTTCGTATAAATTTCATTTTGGAATTTAGTTCAGCATTCAGCATCTTCTTAGGATGAAGATTGAAGAAGAGTCCCAAACACAAACCAAGCTTTGCAAGCAAGTGTTCATTTTATTTTATTCTTATTTCAAAGTTGGCTCTAACGTTTTTTTTTAATTGCTCATATTTAAGATATTTAAGATAGTTGTAATATAAATGAAACGCATGTCTTGATTTTTATATGAAGAGCTTATGCGTTCTCCTTATTTGGAATGAATATTGTATAATTCTATGTAACTGGTAAATCATGAGGTAAAAACATGCTTACTATAAGAAAAATGTAGATCTCTTTAAAACATAGACTAATAATTTCTAGATATGGTATTAAGAATTTCCGAAATATTCGTTATAAGTGCAAATTTGAATGCTGTGCATACTTTTTTTTTTTTTTTTTTTTTTTGAAATGTCAGAGGTGTGCTTTATTTACTTCTTGTGGCTATGAAAGGGAAATTGAATTTCAAATCCAGCATGTAACAACAGTCTTGTGTATCTCCTCTTTATACCTAAATCCTATCTAATGAAACCTTTCTGTAAAGTTTAACTCAAGTACTACAAAGTAGATAACAGCACCTATAAGCTTTTGCAAGAATGGTTAGTAGTAGCTACACAAAATTAAAGAATGGTGGGTAGAGAAGCTCATTTGAAGTAAACACTTAACAGAAACAGAAATTTAAAACATCAGCTATTATACAAAACGAAGAGATGTATATATATATATATATATATATATATATATATATATATATATATATCGCTTTCAACATTTAAGCTAAACCTCTTTTAAAAGTTCGAGACACTTATATTTTTGATCAATTTCCCCTGCTATAACATGCTTTATGCGGCCCAGAGTTATTTACTATTTTTGAACCCCATTTAAGATTTGATGTAGGTTCTATGCTACTCGTAGAATAAGGCTTTATTGAAAACAACTCTTTGAATTTGGTGATTTATATATTTTTGCTGTTTTATATCATTTTCAGTGGGTGGGTTTTCTCTGTATACTTTGAAGTTCATATTTTGTGTGAACTGAATATTAGATATATCTACCATTACTAAATATTGTATTTCAAATGCGTACTTAACAAGAATGAATTACTTATTCTAATGTTGAGTTGTACATTTGGTTCCATATGCGCCTCCCTACTTTTCAGCTGCATCTTCTCAGCGAACACGTATGAAAGGATTGCGAGAGCAGTGCTCTGCATTTGTTTTTCCGCCAAGCAGTGTTATGTATTAGAGAACTTAAAATGTTATCTTCGATTTTTTTTAAATATATCACATAAGTAATTCTATAGACACCTGCCAATAATTTTGACCAATTTTTTTCTCAATCTGCCATGTTTAAAAGCCTAGCGAAATGTTAAAGCGCTCCTTTTTATTTCTGTCGGATCTACCCACTTTCCGTTTTGTGTGTGGAATATTTTCTCTCGGTTTATGATGTGAAATTTATTCGTTACATTTTATTTCATCAAATGTGATTTTCAGTTTACAAACAAAATTCCAAGTGTGTATGCTATCTCAAACTTTTAAATATGCATTTTGTGACTCCTACATTCATTGACAAACACAAATAAAAAGGACATTTTAACACCAACTAAAATTATTTCACTGCAATTAATAACATCCACTTCATCAAATACTCCAAATTATTTTCGGATTATAAAGTATCATACTTCCCTAAAAAATGTGAATGCGAAATGCAGTTTTGTTTTAAAAAAGTGAATTTAGAATTAAAAATAGAATTTTATTGTCTGAGAAACTATTTGAGCTATAGATTTATGTTTTTGCACAGTCATTTCTTTGTTTACTAATAATACGTGTGCCAGTTTTCGAGTAAATTTCTTCAAAAGCATAATAGGTTGGAAAATCCAGCCCAAAAACTGAACTGAGTTGCATTGGGGAAGAATAAGATTGTGGGTTTGTGAGAAGCCAAATTGCTGATATGTAAATAAACTAGAACTGCGCAAATAGAATGCGACGCCACTGCATGCACGAAAATGTAAACAGGTACACATACCTCCTTCTCGCTGATATACTGTGAAGGCCTGTAAAATATCCGCCGAAAATGTGGTGACGGCATAAATGGAACCAAGTGTACACTATAGGTTTGTAAGAGATGAACCCACAATTGCATTGATTGAGGATTCAGCACAAAATACATATAATGATTTACGTTGGAGTAACAACTTGCAGCTAAAACCTTTTTCTTCTTCAATAAAACTTAAGCAAAACCTTTCTGTTAAATTACTTTTCTGAGGTAAATGATTCATTGGGGTGGATGGTTTTTCTTCGTTTACGCAAAGGTAGCACTTTAGTTTTGAACAATGAATTCTCTTGTCAGCTGTTGCAGCATGTCCAGGTAGCAAACCGTTACTCAGCGGGTAATTTTTCCTCCACAAAACAGGAAAACATATTTATGTAGGTCAAAATCCTTCTGTGGAATTTCCTCAGTTTTTGGATGTTGCAAGCACATCCACAGAAAGGGCCCGTTTCGCCATTGCCAAAGAAAATGTTGCATTTCCTGACGACCATTTGTTTGTTTCATTCTAATGGCGAAATTACATTATTTTGATTAAATATTCGAATCTATGTTGAAGATCTAGACAGACGCGCGTTCATTAAACAGTTGCATATTGAATGTTGCCCATTTTCTAATGATTGGTTTTAAAGCTACATTTCGAATCAGTGTGACAAATATTGTTCCACATTTTGGATATTTTGTGCCATTAGAAACCCTATTGTATAGTCTTAAAGACATCAGCTCTGTAATCAAATGTGCAAAGGTCTAAAACAACCAAACGTAGTACTGTGCGGACTAGTGAAGCATTACCTTTCAAGTGTATGCTGACGGAAGGTCAAGGTATAGATAACGCGACTGTTTTGTTTCCTCTCGCAGTGAGGCGGTATCATGGTCAGGCCATACCTGCAGTTATTTACATGTGCAAGAGTTAACAGTACAGTCCATGTTCAGCATACCTATGGAAAAACGCACACACCTCCGGCCTTTAGTGATAAATAATGAGAGAACTTTGACAATTATCCAGCTCTACTTGAATGCGATCTCTTTTTTGAATTAAATAATGAACTTTATTGCAAGCGTAGCAAAGAAAATATTCTCGAAGAGGGGTTCCATTGCACTTTAAGGGAAATTTATTTAATAAACTGAGTAGCAAATATGTTGAGAATTGATCTATTTTATCATCTCATTTTCTAATTTACTATCATTTCTACTCTGTATAAAGCTACGAAATTATCTATCAACCCAAATGATCTTGTCGAGTCCTCTGTACAAGAAGGTTAAGGGGAACTATTTGTGAATTTTCCTCAGTCCAAAGAATGAGTATTTTGAATATTTTTATCACATCTTATGTATGCACGTTGTTGGTTGTAAAGCAACTATGATTGTAAAGTTGGGTGTATGTATGTTAAACCTTTCCTGGACTATGCGTTTTAACACACAGTATTAGGTGAGCTATTTTATAAAATTGTTCTTTCGATACAATGCTTATAATTTGTTAAGAATATCTAATATATATTCCTTATTAGGCTAGAAAATAGGTTTACTAACAAGTGAACTATCACTATGCTCATACCTGTATTTGCTTGAGAGTTGGACGGCATCATCTCTGCTCTATGTAGAGCCTGTGTGCCAAAATTCTTCTGCGGAGTATGGCTAGAATTACCCGTAAATGAGTCCAGAATACGTAGAAACAGTCATAATAGCACAACATCATACGGGACCAATTGTTTACCCCTGACGGCAGTGGTTTACACATAGCATACGTAAGGAGCGCCATCCCCCCCCCCACACTCGGTACAGAGCTGATAAGGGATGTCCAACAGCCACTTGCACGTGGTCGCATGCGGCCCTCCCCAGGCTTCAGTTTTGGGCATTGCGGTTCTACTCCGCAGTACGCTTTTGGTGCACATGGTTTATACACAGCGGATGTTATACCATCAACATTTTAGTTGCGTAGCGGTGTAATATAGTGATAGTTCCCTTGTAAGGGAATTGGTAAAAATAATGTTTGTTAAAGAGTGTCAGCATTATATACAACCTAGGTTTGGGGACGTAAGGTATTTGCTTTATATTAATAACTTCATAGCATCAAGTTTATGTCGACATATTTGGGAAAACTATTCCCGAAATTTCACTCTAGTAATTTAAAAATTACATGCTAAGAAGATTTTAAAATGCTGAAAATATCTAAAGTATTACTAGAGAGAAAAAGGATACCGGAAAATTTGTTCATAAAGACTGGACTGAAATTATGCTTATGTGCTTTTTATGGAATGCTGTACATTTTTACTTAAATGCATTATCAGAAACACCCGAAAACGTCTCGAATGCGCAACCAAGATTACTGACAACGTCGTATAACTTCCTTGTTTTTACATGGATAACAAAAGTATATACACGAAAATGTTGTTATAGAATCTAATATAACAGGCATTAAAATTTGATTTTTTGCCAATATTTCACCCTAATCCAAAGCAAAAAGCTATATGAATAATGCCGATTGCATCATTGAACATTTCGTCCTAGAAACAAAATGTCATCCAATGAAGGATGCACACTGATAATGTGCCAAAATAGAGAAGGGATTGAGATTGGAATTCCGCCGCTCAAAGAAGCGATACCGGCGCCAGATTTTCTCTATCATTATGTGTGTGTGTGTGTGTGTGTGTGTGTGTGTGTGTGTGTGTGTGTGTGTGTGTATGTGTGTGTGTCCCATAACAGCAGTTGCTATTACTGGAAATAAAATTATTACACCAACTATATTCATGTATAATAACATCTCTATGAGACATAATCTATTCTTCGTCCAATATATAGATCAGTACATATAAAAATATGTAGCAGCACCATTAACATGAAAATCCACAGTAAAATAATCAGTCAATCCTTAAGTAAGCGAAATTGTGTACATTGGTAACGTGCCAGGAGAAGGAAAGGAGGGAGATCAGGACGGAGCCTACTGCTACCCCCGCAGGGGCCAGGTGCAGATGGCTACCGGAGTGCTTGTTGTCTCGCAAAGAGTCGAGAATCCCAACCCCCTGCAACCCGCGACCCACAAATCAACGGGAAACTTTTCCACATGTTGAATGGGACTCTTGCAACGATAATTAAAATCCAGTAACGTCTCAAGTGTTTCCTTTGTCCTCTTCTTTTTAAGTGTTTCTGCTTTATCGCTAATGTTATTCTCAACTCCACTGTTACGTACAACAGGTAACAACTTTGCTAAAAACTGTATTAACCTCTTTGCATAGTGATGCTTTTCAAAAATACTTTATCGCCTGTGTCACTGCATTGGAGACCTTTCTTTAGCACGCAGGGCAAGTATTAAATTTTCTTCTATATTTCACCGGACTCCTAAATCCAATGAAAGCATTTTCTATAAAAGAGTGTTGCCTGTGTCGTTTGAGGTCCGTGAACAGACTGACTTAAACATGAAATGTCCTTTGAATACCAAGCCGCAACTTCCAAGTGTGGGGAAAATCCATCACCTTAAGCTACCGTTTACATGAAAAGATAATTTTTAATGGCTGTAACGATTTTGTTTTAAAATCCTACAAATGTACCATTGTAGATATCCACAAAAACGAGTAAATTTTCTAGAAATAGTACTTTTAAAAGTTTATTCTAACACCAAACGTATTGCATGGTTCACACAAACACGACAGTTCAGTTATTTAAAGGAAAAATTTACATTAGTAAATTTTGAATATGGTTGCCATTATTATTTACAGTGCGTTCCTAGCTTTCCAAACTTTATGTATAAACTACTGGCGCGACAACCCTAAGAGCGACAAGGCCTACCACCCGACTGCCGGCCTCACGCCCACTTACGTACGGCAGAGGTGGGCGATCATCCAACGTATACGGGGAGGAAGTGTGGTCAGCAGCTCGGCATTCCCCAGCCGGAACGTTGGTTTTCGTGACCAGGGCCGCTTACCTATCGTATGCTCCTCACTTTCCTCACGATGCTCACGATGCTGACTGGGCACCAGTCCTATACCCGGGACTTAAAAACCGCACCCCATAGGTAGCATCGAACCCGGGCCGCTTTCCGTGATCAGGGACAAGACATGCTGCCTTAGCCCGCTACGCTACGGCGCAGGCGTTCTCAAATGTATGCTTCCAGGCGTTTCTCAAATTAAAAAGTTATGTATTAGTAATAGTAAAATTGAAGGAGGAAGTAATCAAAATCTTATGTTATTTATTCGGGGAAAATGTTATATTCTTCTCAAAATGTAACAGCCTCTAAGGTGCTCTTCATTAAAAAAAAAAAAGTATTGATTGGTAAAACTTAGCATGTAAGTAGAAATTTACTTCCAGAAAATACATAACTGTAAAATACCAATTTTATTCAAGAAAGCTTTTTGTGACATCAGTCATTTATTCGTCGGAAACATCTGAAAAGCGATAGCAGTTAAAAAAGACAAAGTACTGAAAATTCAAACAATAACAACGGAAATCTCGGAAGCGAATGTTTCACAATACAGGTATTAATGAACTACATAGCAATTGGATATATCTTAAACAAGTAATTTGAGATAGGAAACGTATGGCCTGTTGGTTCAAATGTGGATGTTATGGCAGTAAGTTTCTAGGTGCCAAAACGCCACTGCCAATGACGATACCACTTAAGTGCACAACACATGAAAATGAAGAGCTATATCGGAGCACTCATTCTGGCGCAATAAGTAGGACATTAGCTTTCAACTCAAAGGTAAACGAGCTCGAGTCTCCTTCACATTTTTTAAGTTTTTTGTTTTGTTTTGTTGGTTGTTTTTCAATATTTTGTCTAAGCTTTTAATTCTTGTATAAATATATTGTCGCGAGGCACTATTTTGCTGCTGAGTAGACGAGCGCCGAGAGAGATAGAAGCGGGGAGTGAAAGAGACAGATAGCGCCCAAGTTACGCCAGCGGAGCGATAAGCGCTTGGCACTTGCCGAGAGAGAGAGCAATAGAGGGAGAAAGAGACAGTTCTATGCTGTTCTCGCTATATAACGAAAGATCATGTGGCTTCGGCAACTTTCGAGAAATAGCGGCTCGTGTATAAATGTGACGGTGGGAGCTCTTGTTAGTCAGTCAGTCGTGCAGGGAGATGCTAGGAGTGAACGGAGTTGGTAGTCAGTTGTAACTGGACTTTTAAATTTTCGTGCACTGTGCGAGTTGTGTGGACATTTGAACTGTGCCGAGTTGCAAGTTGGGAATTGATAATCGTGTAGTGATTTGAAAGTGAATTCTTTTGTTTGTTTACATGTGGTGAAGCCACGAGAGACCATGTTGCTGTATCCCACATAAGTGTTATCTTTGATGTTTGCGCTAGATAAATTCATCGCACATGAAAGTATTTTTCTTCCATGATAGCGAAATGATCTTGTAAGTCGTTTGCGGCGAAATAAGCAATATATAAAAATACTATGGAGTGTTCAGTGCAGAAATTACTGTATTAGTTTCTCTGTTTTGTCGACTAACCACTTGCAATATACATAAATCAATGATTCCTTTTTCCTTTTTTTTCTTTTCCTTTCTTTCCGTGTCCAAATGACTTAGCGATAGACGAGCCCTTAAATACCACTCACTCACTCACTCACTCACTCACTCATTCACTCACTTACTCATTCACTTTTTGCTCCCTTCCTTGTGACGAATCTGGGAAAATGTCCAAATCGCAGACTTCAGCGCCATCTGCTCGGCGTCTACTGATTCAAAATCTGAAGTTATGCTATAATGAAAGAGACGAAATGAGAGATGAGCCGTTGGAAAACATCATTCCAGCATTTGCCTTGCCAGGGGAAAACCGCGAAATACCCTGTGGTCACAGAGGGTGGCTATTAGGGACAGAACTGAATGCGAGCATCACGCGTTACTACGAACCATCTGGCTCATTCCGGAATCGAAAGCTGAACAGTTTGAAAGTTTGATGAATCCGAAATGAAAGTTCTGACATAAACAGCCCCTCACCTTTAAATATTACATACTTTGTCACTTTGTATACCTATGAATGAGTGCTGCTACAGTATCTTTTCTTCTTCCTAATTTGGTCCACTGTAACTATTCAGTTTCTTTCTTTCTTTCTTTCTTTCTTTCTTTCTTTCTTTCTTTCTTTCTTTCTTTCTTTCTTTCTTTCTTTCTTTCTTTCTTTCTTTCTTTCTTTCTTTCTTTCTTTCTTTCTTTCTTTCTTTCTTTCTTTCTTTCTTTCTTTTTCTTTCTTTCTTTCTTTCTTTCTTTCTTTCTTTCTTTCTTTCTTTCTTTCTTTCTTTCTTTCTTTCTTTCTTTCTTTCTTTCTTTCTTTCTCTCTCTCTTTCTTTCTCTCTCTCTTTCTTTCTCTCTCTCTTTCTTTCTCTCTCTCTTTCTTTCTCTCTCTCTTTCTTTCTTTCTCTCTCTCTTTCTTTCTCTCTCTCTTTCTTTCTCTCTCTCTTTCTTTCTCTCTCTCTTTCTTTCTCTCTCTCTTTCTCTCTCTCTTTCTTTCTCTCTCTCT